>CAWUFW010021475.1:0-119750 GCA_963921515.1 Calotriton arnoldi | reverse complement strand
AACCCATACTGGTGAGAAACCCTATCGGTGTACAGAATGCGGGAAAAGCTTCACTCAGAAGGGTACGCTTGTTGACCCATCAGAGAATCCATACTGGTGAGAAATCCTATCACTGTACAGAATGTGGGAAAAGGTTCACGGTTAAGAAAACACTGTTAATTCCTCGGAGAATCCATACTGATGAGAAACCTTTTCATTGTTCCGAATCTAGAAAAAGCTTTACTCAGGTACCCTCATTAAAGGCAATTCATTGTGGCAAACATGAGAAAATCTTCACAAGAATGCAGCTATTGTAAAATAATCAGAGAATCCGTTCATTGTAAAAATCCCAAAGCCTAGAATGTGGAATACTAGTGAAGCAAGGGGACTTGAAATATATCAGCATTTGGGAGATAGAATGGATACAAAAGCGAATCCAGAAGACAAATTCAAAATACAATAATTTTCCTGTCTTTCACCTTACTTGTTCTATTATATGAGAATTTCTTCATATTATAAACATTGTCATCTTACCCTGCACAGGGATGCGTGACTGGTAAATATAATTGTGTGCGTAGTTGTTAAAAGTATAAAGGTAAAGATTATCATCGCTATGGTGTCAGACCAATAACTTTTTTAAAGATCAGAACTACCCCATTCACTCACTTTCTAATAATTCCTCTCCATGACGACCTGTTTGTCCTTTTATAAAATACTACTTATATCATGCATTTATATGCACACATGTAGAGACACAGTGTGAAAATAAATGCTATAACACACCATTTGGAACAACAAAGCAAGATTCAAACATTTCTTACTGTGACAAAATTCCATGTTATAGCCTCAATGCAATGTAACTGACTTGAGAAAATATTTATAACTAATTCTCATGAGAAAACATCATGGCGTATGAAGATCCGTAACATGTAATATGCTATTTATTATCCTTGTTTTTCAAGACTTATTTTTATTTCATGAGTAGATGAAACACTACACTGTTTGGTTGTATGTAGCAAAAAGACAAAAGCAATCCTTAATTATGTAGATAAGAGTGAGGAGAGACTCTTTTTTTTGCAGGCTTTCCCCCTATACACTTTTTGTCCTACTATTGCTGGATTTAGTGCTGTGTAATGACTTTGTAGTGCCTGTGGACCCTGCATTCCAGGCCTTGGCGCATGTACTCTAACACTTAAAAGTGTGTGTCTGGTTGGCTTATCTACAGTTGGCATAGATTTACTAATACATTGGTCTTTAATGTATGGCACCTGATGTACCCGTGGTCTATACATTAAATGTTCCTCATGGACTGCAACACTTATTGTGCCACCGCAAGTGTGACCAGGTGTATCATATCTCCCACACTGACATTGCAGGCTGGCAGAGCAGCTCTAAAACTGCTAATTCTACTGTGCCATTTTAACCTGTGGCAAAGCCAAAACCTTCCTTTTTAATATTTGTAAGTCACACCTAAGGTAGGTCTAACGAGCCTTATTGTTTAATGTAACTATTTTATAAATGGCAATTTTTAGAAAGCTGTCACTTTGTTGCCCAAAACTTTCCAGTAACCGTCTTTGGTTGCACACAACTGCTGTCCTAGAGACGGCCAGCTAAAGAGGTGAGCAAAACTCTCAGGAAGAGGAGCAAACGACCTGCCCGGGGAAGAGGTGTGATCTTCTGGCAGGATGGCCAGTGGGGGTGTGAGCCCAGAAGTTGAGCTTGAATGGGGAAGCAACTGTTGTGTGATCTTGCATGGCCCATTGTCGTTTTCCCTATGTTAGCCTAACTGTGCAAGTTGTAGGCTGCTTTTATTTTGCACATGTTACTACATAATAAGCGTGCATTTGTGCCACATTGTATTTTCACACAGAACCTGCACATGTTTTCGTATTTTATTTTTTTCCTGGGATTCAGTCTGAACACACTAGACCAGGTCAAACAACAATGCCCTTGTTATTTTCTTTGCTCATTCTCTGCTGTTTGTGATATAACTGGGGACAGGGGCTCTGAAAAAACACACTGAGCGAAAGTTCTGAAGCAAGAGTGCTGCACTAGCTGAGATGTAGAACATCTACCTATGTATGCTAAGGTACGGGGTCCGCCACTATTCCCAGAGATCTTGAATATATAATCATTTAGCTTCAGTAGAAAGGGGGATGTTAGGCTAACCTGTCTTATAAAATGACAGGGCTTTTTATGGTTTATGACTTGTTAACCATGCTAATGATATTTTTGGTATGCATTTATTCTCTAATTGTGGCGCAAATACTGCATCTTAGAGAGTGAAAGTTTACATTAATATTTTAAACTTCCATTGTGTCTCTTGTTTATCTTATTGTGGACAACTACGAAGGTTAGGAGGGCCAGTGAGGCAGTTATCTATTTGGACTTGGGCTCATAGATACTGAGGTGGTATGGTGACTCAGTCCCTACATGCTGACGTTCTATGGTCCCAAGCATAGTTCTGTTCCTGAGCAGAATCCATGCTACATGGTGCCGCAAACGTTTTGGTCAGGTACCTATTTGCGGGAACCCTGAGTAGTGCTTGTGCTTGTCCACAATATCCTCACACCTTTTACCGGAGATATCTGTGGTGTTAGGGATTAATCCTCCACAGTTTTTAGGGATCACCTAGTTCTGTTGGTTTTTCAAGCTTGAATATTAAAAGGTTACAACCCAGTTTGTGTTAGACTTTGAATCCTTTGTTAATTACTTATGGTGCAACTTATTTCTATTACAGCCTACTGCCGACCGACGGTCTGTCCACATTTAACACAATATGGGGTCCCCAATGCGAGAGCTCCTGTAATCTTTGTAGTAGAAGCGGACACTGCCTTCCACTTTGAAGTTTTTTGTTTTTGGGTCACATTTCCAGCTGTGGATGCTAACACTTTTCATGAATACACTGTCCTACAGGCACCTTCTGCATATAGACCTTATGCACTTGTTGAATTTCCTCTTATCGTCTGGGAACACCAGACATGGTTTAATGGTGCCCCTCACCATGTGCCTGGGCCAGTTTAAATCGGTTCTCTCAGCAATGAGGGGGCTACTTGGCCAGCATTAACTGGGTATACACCATATCCAGATTTAGGTAATCTAAATCTTGTGCAAACCCGTGGCTTGTACAATGTTCCGGTCGTCTTATATAGACGTCTAACTCAATTTATTTTTCGTACATTATTAGCTAGTCTTGGCCTGCAAGCACAAGCTCAGTTTCCTGCAGCGCCTATTATTAGTCCTGTAATTGATCATTCAGTTATGGGCAAACGCCCCACTAATGGGGGACTATTTTTGCCACAGTTTGTGCTCTTTGTCATGGCACTCCTTTGATGTACGTTGTACCAAACGTCCTCAAACAGATACAGAATGAACATGGGGCAGGTCCTGCCCTAGATTTGGGGATGAAACTAATTGGTAATTTTTCCGTAGTCTTTGAAATGATTCTTTCTAATGTTAAAGGTGAAGTAGCGTCTCTGGCTATATGCCAGCGACTTACCGCAGTGGCAGTTGGCGACCACGAATGTGAGTTGTCTATAAATATTGCCAATGTATATAATGTATATATATCGCTAGGACGCAATAATTTGGGACCCAGACCTTCTGTACCACCTCTTGGCAAGCCTAGTACTGACAGGGATGCCAGACCAGCCAGTGAGTTTGCTAAAGAATTGTGCTATGAATCTAAACAGAAAAAGGTCAACCTAGCGGAGGTTCTCCACCACCGGAGTACTCTGGGAGACGTACAATTTTCGTGATCGCACTAAAATCAAGACTCCAGACAGGTATCAGGTACCTGTTACATGTTCCTCTAGTTCCTTTCAGGAATTGTCTGACCAGAAGTACTAGAGAGGTGGCTCATCTGATCATGGACAAGAACAGTACGTGAAACTGAAACGGGATACACAATGCTCGTCTGACATGAAGATAAAGAAGGACAGACTCCTCAAAATAAAGCCCCATTTCAGAAAAAGAAAGTAGCTGCTTTGAGTGCTAGATATGCCACAGACTGTGAGAACCCTCCTCATGAACAGGATTTGGGTGGTGACTCTCCTCGACAGTGTGGTAGAAGTCACCATAGTAAGCCGGAATCTCCAGGACTTTTTGGAAGCGAAAGCAACTGATACATTTGTTACAGTTGAAACTGTGGATACACGCAAAGCCCCTGCAGACAGATTATATCACTTAGATATTCAAAGTGAAGGTGACATTCAATGCAACCATTAAAGCAACATTCTGGGAAAATTTTGCTACGTCTTATGGCATTCTCTTGGTGTATGTCGATTGGCCCCCACCATTTGTACTTGCATCCTTACCAAACGGAAGTATGTAATTCTTCCTTCCTTTCCTCACCTTGTCCTTGACAGAGTCAAACAAGCTTATGCATCTGAATAGGCCCTTGCATTGGCTCCTGTACTTTACGGTAATAATGTGGGTTGGGATAAGGATTCCCTTTATCATATTATTCCTATATGGTTCACCCCACAGGTACAACCGCGATATCCAATTATGGATTTTCTTTTGGGTCCCAAATCTCCATGTTCTAAAAGATTTATTTATTCTATGTATAATGAAATTTGCAAATTATCCCAGATGGAAGCTGCTGCATGTTTAAGACAAATTAACCATGATTATTTGGATAAAGTGTTTGCTGTTGTTGATAATAGTATTAATATGTTGTCTTCTCGTATTTACAATTTAAATAACAATGTATCATCTGTTATTGATATTATGCAAAGTGACATTTCAATACTGTATCATGGGCTAAGTCAGCTTAGATCTGTTATGCAATTTAAGTGGACGCTTCAAACTCTTAAAAATGGGCGCGTACCATGGCACTGCTTCAATTGCAGCAATTTATTCCTGCCCTTTAATTTAACAGTTTAATTTAGAGTTACGTATATCGAGCTGTTGGAACATTAGTATTGTGCAGGTACCCCGGTGGTGATTGAAAGATTGGGGTGGGGTGATCCTCAAAGCATTCTGGGAAACTGAGTACAATCAGGTGAGCAGTGTAAATGAGCGTTCGCACGCAGCAGCTGAAATTCGGCCCACTTAGTAGTAATGATGTTGTTAGGAGAGGAGGAGTTGAAGGGCATGTTTAACACTAATCAGTCGAATTCCGGTCCGTATTTTAGATAGTACACTATGGCACGTGTGAGATCACCTGGGGGGAGATAGCGTTGTTAAAAGTAAGAGGAAGGAGAAATGGTGTAAAGCAGCACTATCGAGATTAAAAGGTGTGTGGAGGGCACACTACGAAAAAAGTATGGGATGGCACGGGCAAGCCTTGAAAAGGAGTGGTATTTAGAAATGTTTGTAAGAAACAAATACGCACCAGTCACGGTAAGCGGAGTGGAAAGCTTTAGTGCCTCACAGGAGTAGTGATAAAATCAAGGTTTCAGTGGCAAGCATGGGGTCAGGTCGTACTTTAGAGTTTTGATGTTTCTTAAAACCGAGATAATATAAAAGTTTCCAGTGGCAAGCATGTGTATTTAAGCAGCATCAGAGGCTTATTTCTCATATAGGCGTAAATATGGGGGTAATGAAGGGTGAATCATGGTGGGTGTTTGTATCATTGATGGGAGTCATAGATAAATGAGTTATGTAGAACGTAGCAGTGTTTCATTGTTTCATTAATTGAAATTGAGAAAGATATTTTTCGTTTTTAATCTGTGTATTGTATCAATAATGTTTCATTTTACTGATGGTCATCATTAATTATTTTATAGATACCCCTGATGAAGGGTTGTCCCGAAATGCATTGGGTGTTTTAAATAAATCGTGACTTGTGGAAACACTTGGACTCTCCTGTGTTTGTGTGGAAAACGTGAATGCATAAGAGAATGAGTAAAATAAATCGAAGGAAACAAAGGATAAAAAGATGAAATTAACAGAGTAAAAGTGGATGAATTGAAAAGTTGAATATGAATTTGATTTATTGGATTCATTGGCTGGTAACGGCTGTGCAGCTTGAAATGGAGTCATACCTGGTTCCTTCCTGTTCGTTCTTTAATTTAACACACAAACAACAGCTGATGGCGATGAAAGATGCAACTTACACAATGCTGCATTTAGAGTAATTGGGACAACTTCCATTCACAATAGCTGAAACACATTTGGCTGTGTGGATGATAAACGGCGTTATTTCTTTACCTATCTCGAAACGTTTCAGTTCATAGCTTCCATGAAACATTTTCCTGTTTGTAGGTATGAACCCTTTGGGAGCTGCTTCATTCATGAATAATGGTCACTTCCCTTTACATATTGTTGTGAACATGCTAATAAGGACGTTTTCCTTACTGGAGAAGATTGCAACTCATCTGCACTTGTTTGCAAACACATTAAAATTCACCACAAATGTAATACTTCAGCCCAGAATTTGGCATGTTATTTAAAATGAATTCCAGTACCCACAATTCTTCTCCTTTTACAGCCCTTTCAAATGGGAGGTATTTAATGCTTAGCAATCAAGTTTGCTGCAGAATGCAAGCTGGAGTCCTCTGTATTTTGTCCATTTCCCAGATCAACACTTGTTTCAACAAAGTCTTGTTTCCCCCCAAGCAGACATGAGATAGCTCTCACATCTGCTCTTGAAACTTTTGAGTTGCAGGTGGCTAGAACTTCTAGGGAAATATAGTCATTGTTAAATACAATCCTTCCCGTGCATTTCGGTGAATTAGTGCATCAAATTTTTAATGACTCTAATACGGCCGGTCTCACTACAGCCTCGTCAGTTCGTTCCAAACTGTCTTTGGAATAATACTGGATTTTATCCATTCCATTTTTCCAGTGTATTCTTAGTATTTCCGTTGCTGTTATTCCTCATTTGCAGCTTTCTCATCCTATTTCTACTTCTCCGCAATGGATGTTCCTTTTGCGGGACCTCTGGAACTACAACTGCCCCAACACTGATGTGAGCGTATGCTTCAGATTTTTGGAATATTTCTACTGCAAGAGCTGGATCTTAACTGGTCCATAACATTCCGGCCGGCTTGGTATACCTACGTACAACACATGTTCCACGGACTATGGTGCCCCTTTGAATGGACCCTGGATATTTGCCTGGCTTCACAGACGTCCTCTGCCTTGGACATTGGACTGCTAATGAGTCCCTTAGCAACCCATTTCATGTATTGTCCCTCAGGTTTGCAACTTTTTCGCAATGCGAGGTTTGAGCCACTCACTTTCAAGGAAATATGTTCATCGGCACATGTATCACGGATAACAGGCTCTACTAACATGGATTCTGGTTGCCCAGTAATTATTCCAGCATCGTCTGGGAACAAGGGTCATGTCTGTTCTTTGAAACTTGTGATTTGTGCTGTTGAGCAGTCATCTTGTGCTGAATCAAACTCCTTTTTGGAGTCCCTGGCCATTCAATTGGCAAATGACACAATGGATTCCTCCGAATCACCATGACTCGATTATTTTTTCCAAATTTACAATAATTTAAAAAAATCTGAATATGACTTTTATAAGCTATGCTTTGAGTTTGTTTATACTTCAATTACAATCATACTATTTAGTGCTATTATCCTGCCCAAAGGGAGGGGGTTGTGTGTTTCTTTCATGGCCCATTGTTGTTTTCCCTATGTTAACCTAACTGTGCACGTTGTAGGCTGCGTTTATTTTGCACAAGTTACTACATAACATGCTTGTCTTTGTGCCACGTTGTATTTTCACACAAAACCTGCACGTTTTTGTATTTTATTCTTTTGCTGGAGTTTTGTGCGGGACACACTAGACAAAGTCAAAATACAATGTCCCTTGTTATTTTCTCTGGATAGTCACTAGCACTTAGACATAACAAGAGAATGCAGCTTCTGTTTGTGAGCACATATATATCCTGTCGTATAACTGAGGACAGGGGTTCTCAAAAACACATTGAGCAAAGGTCCTGAAGCAAGAGTGCTGCGCCATCCGAGATGTAGAACACCCACCTATGTATGCTAAAGTACGGGGTCCGCCACTAATCCTAGAGATCTATAATATATAATCATTTAGCTTCAGTAGAAGGGACGGGGGTTAGGCTAAACTGTCTATAACATGATAGAGCTTTTGATGTTGTATGGTTTGTTAACCATGTTAATGATATTTTTAGTGTGCATTTGTTGTCTAATTGTGGCACACATACCGCATCTTAGAGCATGATAGCTTACATAAATATTATAAATAGGCTTTCCTGTTTTCAGTTTCTATTTTTGGAAAATTCTGGTGGATTTTTTTCAGTGTTTTCAAGTGATTTCAATACCTTAAAAAACAGTGGTTATCAGTGGTTAGGCATTTTCGCGCCATTAAAAACAACAAAGAGTGTTTTTCCAGTGCTTTTGGAACATTTTGCTTTTATTATTGCTTGGTTTCTGCACCGATAGTGCATGGTATATAGACAGTGCACATACAGTGTATGTGATGTCCAAATACTTTTTTACAAATCAAACTTATAGTACACCATACAATACTTCTTCAGTGAGCCTTTGGTCATGCATGTTCACTCTTTCCTTCCCATGTAAACTTTTATATGTGAAAAGGCTCTCTCAACATTGGCACTTGAGACAGGCAACGCCAAAACAGCCAGTAGACAATTTGCTAACTCTGGCCACTGACATAGCTTTCCATGCCAATGCTGATGCACCTGAAGATTGCGATTCTCTGGGACAGGTTCTGCAACAAATGCTTTGAACTGGCCGCATATGCCCTCAGAGTTATTGAAGCGGTCAAAAATGAAGCAGCACTTTTGAAAGTCTAGATAGAATTCCCCTTTACGGCAGGGATCTAGAACTTGTGCAGAGTACCACAGTGAGGCTTCATTGTCTTCAAATGCCATGGTTGGTGAAGGGACATTTCTATGCATCATTGCAAGCCATTTCTCATACATTGTAAAATAAAATGTCCTGAATTGCTCCTCAACATTTCTTTGCTTACCAAGTGACAAGCACTCTAACATGGAACATGTTGTAGTGTCAAAGTCACTAAAAGTGTTGCCCAGCCTACTCTCAAGGAGATGTTTCACATCTACACCAATTATGCTGAACACTTGGTAGACCAGAGTGGTTTTAGACTCTAGTTCTTTTATTATGTCCACTACAGCAGTCATGTTGTCCTGTAAAAATCTAAGAATGCAGTAGAGTGTACTTTTTTTACATCACTATCAATATGCAAACAAAGATCCTCACATTTCTTTCCTTTGGCATCATCACTTAGCAAAGTTCTGTAAATGGTTGCCGCATGAATATTATAGCATTCATGGCTTCTAGGACTGAGAACCAGCAGCTAAATGACACAGTTGGGAAGACTCTTCTTTGACGCTACACAAAGCACAAAATGAGCAATATTTGTGTTTTACTTCCCGCACATAACAAAACAGTGCACCAGAATGGACTAAAAAGTCAATAGCATTCTTCATTAACTCTGAAGATTGTAAAGATTCTTTCAGCATACCATCTAGCAAGTGGCAAGGAACTCTTACAGGGAAGCACTTTAGCTCATGTATTGATTTTGACAGGTCATCACATAACTTTTTCACCTACGTAGCTGAATCACTGCAAATACAAACAATATCACTCCAATCTTTGTTGAACTTGGTAAGAACTTTTTGCAGCAGCAGTCCAAGTTATGCCGCACTCCATGTTTTCCAAAGGTCTGATGTCATGTTATCACCATGATCCCAGATGCTTGGTCACAACATACCTGTCAGTACACCTTGCATTGAATGTTTAAAGCCTGGGGTGTTTGACAATTCACCTACTATCAATACTGACTCGCTAGAAAAGGGGTTTTACACATATTCTGTGGGTAAATGTGATGGTACATATTGGGAAAAATTCTTATGAAACCAGCCATGTTACCTATCAGTGAAAGAATCAAACATATCCAAAATATCAAATATGATTTTGTTATTTTCTGATTCTGTACAGTTTATAAAATGATTAAACAAGACCTAAAACATGCTTCTAAACCCAGAATCTTTAGACCAAAGACCACAACACTGAAAAAAAGCAAAAAGAAGAAGAAACAACATTTTGGTGACATCCCTAAACAACAAAACTCAAGCAGAATAGTGTTAGCCCAGTCTTTCTTGCTGCTACCTTGTATAACAAAGTTACATTGTATTGGCCCCTTCAGGAAGAAATAAAAATTATTCTTTCACTCTCCTTTTTTTTCTTTGAATGGCATTTAGTTTGTGATATCCTAATTATAAACGTCCTTCATGTCTCTTGTTTATCTTATTGTTGACGAGTACAAGTGATAGAGCGAAAGGGTGTATCCTGTTATCGCGAGAGTTGAGAGGGTTGTGTTCTGGAGTGCAACTCACTTATTTCACTGTTTCTTCCACCTTTGAATGGCAATTGGTAGTCACATTAGGAAGGGGTTGCTCTTTTGTTTAGAGACCTCCTGGTCAGAGACCTGCTCTCTCCCCCAGCAGCTCCGCTGTTGTGCCGCTGCCGCTGGCCCCGTTCACCTGTTGCTGGTAGGTGTTTGAGGCCCTCCTTCACCCACAGGCTCCTGCCTGCGCCTCATCCCTGGTGGTTCAGTGGGAGAGCCTTGCTCTTCTGCTGGTCCGCTGTTGTCTGTCCTATGTGTGTGCCCGTTTTTCTGTCTTTTGTGTGTCTTTTGTCAATTGTGCCTGTAAATTGTCTTTTCTGTATTTTGTTATATTTTCCCTGTTTTTGACTGTCTGTACTGTTCTTTGTACCTGTGCCGTTGTTGTTTTCGCAGCCCTTTCCCGCCACTGCTGGCAAAGCAAGCCCGTCTGCGCACGACCAGCACCAGGGACCCTGGTTTCCTGACCACCCTCTGCTACGACTCAGTTGCCCTCCACGCACTCAACCCCGGAAGGAACAACAACTGCCAGCTGTCCACACCGAACACCACCCACGGGCAGTTCTCCTGCCGCCACTGCCACCGAACCTTCACCACCCTCCGCACCGCCACGACCACCACACCGGAAGCCAACACCACTGAAGCCCTGAAGTTCATTCTCAACGTGTGCTCCCTGCACAGACATGCCGTAGAGATCTGGGACCTCTACACCCTCTCGCCAGACGTCGCCTTCTTCATGGAAATCTGGACCAACACCTCCTCTGCCCCAGACATCGCCACCGCCCAGGAGGAGGACTCGCCATCGCACACAAGAGCTCCCTTCGACTCTCCACCTCCACCACAAGCGACTCCTCTGCCACCACGAACACCTTCACTTCCAGATCCAGACCAGCCCTAGTACCACTCTTTGCGGCACCCTCGTCTACAGACCCCCCGGACCTTGTGCTTCATTTGCCACTACCATTGCTGACCTCATCGCACCCCACTCCATCGCCTCCATGGACTACATACTCATCAGCAACCTGAACTTCCACCTCAACAACCTCATCGAGCCCAGCTCCACCGCCCTCCTGGATAACCTCGCCAACATCGGACTGAAACAGCTTGTCACCACCCCTACCCACAAGGCAGGACACACCCTCGTCCCCATCTTTGCAGGTGGGAACAGCATCCGCTTCAGCCACACCACGCAGCCCCTCTGGACGGACCACCACTGCGTACACTTCCCTTTCAACACCGCCACTGCTCTCAAACCCTCTCCTCGCCCTCCGCAAAAGAACTGGAGCAAAGTCACAGAGGAACAACTCAACTCCACCCAAGCCGCGACCCCCCCGCCTTGACTATTTCCAACTCTGCAGCCAAGGAACTACACCACTAGATCACCAACTGCGCAGACAAGCATGCACCCCTCCCCACCACCAACAGACAACGCCCCCTGAAGGCCACCTGGTTCACCAGCGACCTCCAAGTAGCCAAACGCTCCTGCAACATCTCGAAAAACGATGGAGAAACAGCAAAACCACAGAAGACCTGACCACCTACAAGAACGCCATGACAGAATACCACCAACGCATAAGATCCACAAAGAAGACCTTCATCCGGAACAAAATCCTCACCAGCTCCAGCAACTCAAAGGAACTCTTTAACATCATCCAGCAATTCACCAAACCCCCCAGCGATACCACGGACATCACTCCCTCCCAGGACCTCTGCAACAAGCTTGGCTCCTACTCCCACCTGAAAATCAAGGCCCTCTATGACAACTTCAGTGAACAGACTCCAGAAACCACCCTTCCCTCCAGCGACGACAGCCGATCCACCATCACCGCCTGGACCCCGGTCACCACCGAAGATACCACCACGACCATGAAGAGCACTCATTCAGGAGCCCCCACGGACCCCGCCCTCTGCACATCTTCCACAGAGCCGCCGCTGCCATAGCGCCCGAGCAACGATGCACCATCAACACCACCTTCGAATTCGGCACTTTCCCCGACAACTGGAAACGCGTAGAAGTCAAGCCCCTCCTCAAGAAACCCTCTGCAGACCCAACGGACCTGAAGAACTACCAACCCATCTCTCTCCTTTCCTTCGCAGACAAAGTCACTGAGAAGATCGTCCGGATTCCGCAGCAACCACAGCCCCGAGACCGCCCTCCACACCGCCACAGACGACATCCGCATGCACCTCGACCAAGGCCACACCGCTGCCCTCATCCTCCTCGACCTCTCCGCAGCCTTCGACACCGTCTCCCACCGCACTCTCGCAGCCAGACTCCACGATGCCTGAATACAGGGAACCGCCCTCGACTGACTCCGCTCCTTCCTTGCCGGCAGAACCCAAAGGATCTGACTCCCACCTTTCCTCTCCGAACCCACAGAGATCAACTGCGGAATGCCACAAGGATCATTGCTCAGTCCCACGCTCTTCAACATCTACATGACCCCCCTCGCCGTCATCGTCAGACAGCATGGACCCAGCATTGTATGCTATGCCGATGACACCCAGCTCATCCTCTACCTCACTAAGGACCCAGAAACCACCAGACTCAGCTTCCAAGAAGGAATTAAAGACGTCGCAGCTTGGATGAGCAGCAGCTGCCTGAAACTCAACTCGGAGAAGACAGAAGTCCTCGTCCTCGGACCCCCCCTTCTGTGTGGCACAACTCCTGGTGGCCCTCAGCCCTCATCACCCTCCCCACGGTCTATGCCTGGAATCTCGGGATCATACTTGACTCCTCCCTCACCATGACCCGACAGATCAACACCGTCTCCTCCACCTGCTTCAATACCCTCCACATCCTCCGCAAAACCTTCAAGTGGATCCCCCCGAAGCCAGAAAGACTGACACCCACACACTCATACCTAGCAGACAGGACTATGGAACGCCCTCTACGCTGGAATCCACAAATCCCTTTTATGCAAACTCCAGAACACCGCAGCCAGACTCGTCCTCGGCATCCCATGACATGAGCACATCACCCAACACCTGTGAGACCTCCACTGGCTCCCCGTCGAGAAGAGAGTAACCCTTAAGCTACTCACCCACGCCTACAAATCCCTCCACAACATCAGACCCAAATACCTCAACAAAAGAGTCTCCTTCCACGTACCCAAAAGGAACGTCCGCTCCTCCGACCTCACCCTAGCAGAAACCCCACACATCTGCAGAACCAGAGTGGGTGGAAGAGCCTTCTCCTACATCGTGGCCAAAGCCTGGAACAAGCTCCAAGTCAAAATCAGACGCTCTCCGCTACTCTGCACACCTTCAAGAAGTGCCTCAAGACCTGAACCGGAGCTGCACCATCCCCCCCCCAGCGCCTTGACACCCTCACGGGTAAGTAGAGTGCTTTAAATCCCCAGATTGATTGACAGATAAGCTGGTTTCTCAGGCACAAATGTAAAAGCTGTTGTCAAACTGGTTTTTCAAGGGGAGTGTAGCCCCCAGGTAGCCACACCTATGGGATGGGCTAGAGACCTCCACGCACAGAGAGAAAGGTCCAGCCATGTTGGGAGTCTACAGAATTGTGTACTCTGGGATACCTAAATGCCACATTTTTTTGGGTTGAGTGGAGTGTTAACCCTTCCATTAATCAATCAATCAGTGGATATAAAGCACGCTACTCACCCATTAGGGTCTCAGGGCACTGGGGGGGGGGGGTTGCAGCTCCGTTGGGGTCATTCGAAGAGCCAGGTCTTAAGGTCTTTCCTGAATTGGTCCAGTGTCGGGCTTCGCCGGAGGTGGAGCTCGTTCCATGTCTTGGCTGCAAGGTGGGAGAAGGACCTTCCACCCGCTCTGTTCCTGAAGAAGCGTGGGACAGTGGCTAAGGAGAAGTTGGCTTATCGTAGGTTTATCTTGGGTGCTTGGAAGGAGAGGCGGTTATTGAGATATTGAGGCCCGATGTTGTGGAGGGTCTTGTATGCATGCGTGAGCAGCTTGAAAGTTATCCTTCTTTCGACGGAGAGCCAGTGGAGTTTGCATCAGAGTTTGGTGATGTGATTGTGCCTTGAGATATCGAGGATTAGTCTGGCTGCGGCATTCTGGATGGTCTGGAGTTTGCTGAGGAGTTTCTTGTTGATTCTTGCATAGAGGGTGTTGCCATAGTCTGCTAGTGATTAGGGCATGAGTGACCGTTTTCCTGGAGTCGGCGGCTATCCATTTGAATGTTTATGTAGTATGCAGAGGATGTTGAAGCTTGCGGAGGAGACGGCGTTGATCTGGCGATTCATTGTGAACGATGAGTCCAGTATGATGCCGAGGTTGCATGCATGGTCTGTCGGGGAGGGTGGGTTTCCGAGGGTGGTGGGGCCACCAGGTGTCGTCCCATGCTGAGGGATGTTGAGCCGAGGATGAGGACTTCTGTTTTCTCTGAGTTGAGTGTCATGCAGCTGTTCTTTATCCAGGTTGCGACATCTTTCATCCCTTCTTGGAAGTTGTGCCTGGTGATGTCGGGTTCCTTGGTGAAGGAGAGGAATAGTTATCATTGGTGTAGGAGATGATGTTGAGCCCATGGTTTCTGGTGATGGTTGCGAGGGGGGCCATGTAGACGTTGAAGAGGCTGGGGCTGAGGGAGGATCCTTGGGGTACTCCGCATCTGGTCTCTGTTGGTTCCGAGAGGAAGGGCGGGAGTCTTATTCTCTGTGTTCTGCCGGTGGGAAATGAGAACCCTTCTCAAGCAACAACCACAATCCTTATCAGGTGAACCCCAAAAGGTCACAGACTTATTGTGCTTAACCCTCTGGTAGAGTCGCACAAAAGCTGTCTGGCTTAACTTAGAGGCACTGTGTTTGGTATTTATGCAGCACACAAACAGTAATCAAGTGGAAACACAAGCCAAGAAAAATCCCACACAACACATAGAGTAAAATTAAATAAATAAAATGACTCAAACACAAAGTAAATTCAAGCAGTAGAACCAGAGTCAATGTTATCCTATGGGAGGAAATAGTGTTATCGGTGAACAGGTAAGTACTTTGTTGTGGGAGTTGGGTTTCTGGGGTTAGACTCAGGGGTCCCCCAGGGTCAAGGATGCACTCTTGTTACACCCTCAGCGGCACTAGGGTGCCGGGTGCAGAGTGCTGAGGCCCAATGTTATCCAATAAGGGATAGGAAGCCTCCGGTTTGTGGCTGCTCACGAGCAGGCCACGAGGTTCTGGGAGCAAAGCTCCTGGACTTAAGCTCAGGGCAAATAGGGGTTCAAGACAGCACCAAAGGTACACCTTCAGCGGCACTAGGGCGGCCGGGTGCAGGGTGCTGGTTTGTCATGAGGTGCCCTGTTACTTTCAATGGGGATTCTCCAGTTTGCAAACACACTGCAGGCTCGGGGACGAAGGTCTTCTGGGTGCGACCACCACTTGGAGAGGTGAGTTGGGATGCTGGGGGTTGGCTAGACACCGTCAGTTGGGCCACCCAAGACCGTGGGGCGTCAGGTGCAGGGGTGTCTTTTAGGGTCGCATCTTCTTACCAGCTCCTGGTCGCGGTTGGGGGAACCTTCTGGATTGAGGCTGCAGGCATCGGCTGGAGGCTTGAGGCAGGTCAGGGATCACTGGATCTCCGGTCAGGATCGCCGGGAAGAACTCCTCGTGGTGTTGGGCCAATCGAACTCGGGCCGTGGGCGACGGGTGCAGAATGGTGCAGACTCGTAGATTTCGCAGGAGCTGGAGTCTGTTGGTGAAAAAATCCAGTGTTCACGGGAGACAAAGTCTTTTCTTTGGAAGGCAGGGCAGGTCCTCGGGTTTCTTGAGGTTGCTGGCTGCAGGACACACCAGAGTTTTGCTTCGGCAGGTTCGAGGTGGGGACAGGCTGGTAGGGCTGGGGTCAAGTCAGTGGGCATCCTCCTCTTCTTAGCTTCGGCACTGCTGTTCGGTCCTTTTTCTTCTTGTAGTTTCTTGTCTGAGAAAGCAAGGTTCATGGGTGCCCCTAAATACTAGATTTAGGGGTGTTACAGGTAAGTAAAACGTTGGGACCAATGGGCCCCTTCCTTGGGGTGGGTATACCCCCTATTATGCCACCCTCCAATGGGAGGGGGCATATGCCCTCACTCTGGTTGGCTGGGTCCCCCCATCTGCAAGAAGGCGAGGACTGAGAGTTGTGCTTCACCTCGCCTCCCCCACCTGAGGGGTGGGGTTGGCAGAGGTGGGCACACCTCCCTTCCTCACTTGGTTTTCCCGCCGGTTCTCCCGCCCAAAGTGGGGGTCAGAACCAGTGGTGACCAGTTGCTGTAAGCAGCAAAAGGCCTGGGGAAGCTCAGAAAGGCGGCAAGCCTTTGAAGCTTCCCCTTCATGGACCCTGCCCATCCTGGGGGAGGAGGCTTGGCACCTCTTCCCAGGATGTGCATTGTTTCAGAACCCCAAGAGCAGCAGGCTCTCAACCCAGGGGTCCAGAAATATGTCTGGCAGTGGCAGCTGGGGAGCAGCCACTCAGCCTGGACACTAGTGTTAGGTCATTATTCAGGGGGCATCTCTAAGATGCCCTCTGTGTGCATTTTTCATTAAATCCCACACTGCCATCAGTGTGGGTTTAATGTATTGAGAAGTTTGATACCAAACTTCTCAGTTTTCAGTAAAGCCATTATGGTACTGTGGAGTTCGTACTGACAAACTCCAAGCACCATATACTCTTAATGGCATCACTTACAATGTCTAAGAATTGGCTTAGACACTGTATTGGTTTGGTTCAGGGCTCATGCACCTGTACCTCACCACTGGTATAGTGCACCCAGCAAGAGGGGTGGCTGATCTATGCCAGGGCAGTGGAGTTGTAGGCATAGCACACAGGGATGTGTGCCATGTCGACTCTTCACTTAGTTCTGCACCAAAACACGCAGCCTGCAAAGGCAGTGTGTGAGTGTAAAGGTACAGGGCCTCTAAGGGTGGCACAATAAGTGCAGCAGCCCTTAGAGGCCTTCCTTGGTCACAGTGCCATGGGTACCTGTGGTACCATTTACCAGGGACTGACCTGTGGCCAGAGAGTGCCAATTGAGTTTGGTCTTCAAAGCAGTTTTAGGGAAAGAGCATAGGCCCTGGGTACCTGATTGGCAGGAGCCCAGGGCACACTCAGTCAAAGTACATCAGCAGTTCAGCAAAAAGTGGGGGCAACCATGCAGAAAGAGGGCACTTTCTCACACCCACATTTTAGGGTTAGGCTGGTACAGCACCACTTCCAATGATCCAGGACTGGTTGGAGACCATGTAGGAGTCAGGGCTCACTTCAGGCAGAGTCCAAGTGCCGGTTCAAAGTTGCTGGAGGTTGTGTCCCTGTAGCTCAGAACAGGAGGCCAAACAACTAGTCCTTAGGGTCTCTCTAGTATTCCTGTGTTCAAGCAGCAAGGCAGTGAACTGAATAGTGGGTCTGAGGGTCCAATATTTATGCCTGGTTCCAGCATTTGAAGTGGGAGAGACTAGTAGGTCTTTCTACCTCTGGTTCTGAAATTGTCTCCCATTCACCTGCTCAGGCTCCAAGAGGTCTAGGGTGACAAAAAGCTGTTGTCATGTTCTTTGTGAGTGTACTGGAGGTAGCCCTTTGAAATGTAAGTCTGCCAGGGAACAGCTCCGCTCCTCTTATCCTGCCACACCTAGTCCCCCCCTTTGTCTCACTGTCTGTGAGGAATACAAAAATGCCTATCTATTGAAAGTCATATGACCCAGAACACAGGCTGCAGGCACAAAATGGCTAGGACATGAGAATGCCCACTTTCTAAAAGTGGTACTTTCAGAACTCTGACATTAAATCTGACTTTACTATTAAAGAGGATTTTAAATTACAATTCTTCAGAGACCAAACATGACAGGTCTACCTATTCTCAAACAAACGTTTTCACTTAATTGATATAATAAGGTAGCCCAACGTTATCCTATTGGAGAGGTAGGCATCGCAGTAGTGAAAAAACTATTTAAGAGTTTTTCACTACCAGGACATGTAAAACCTTTAAGTACATGTCCCACTTTTTAAATACAAAGCACCCTGCCCTATGGTTTCTTTAGGGATTACATTAGAGAGGAGATATGTTTTCAAATGGAAGGTTTAGGCTTGGCAAAAGTTTGATTTTGGCAAGCTGAATTGGCAGTTTAAAACTGTGCACATGCTGCAATGGCAGGTCTGAGACATGTTTAGACAGTTATGTAAGTGGGTGGCACAATAAGTGCTGTAGGCCCGCTAGTAGCATTAAATGTATAGGCCCTGAGGGCATGTAGTACCACTGTACTAGGGACATATGAGGAAATTAAATGTGCCAATTGGTGTAAGCCAGTTTTACCATGTTTTAAGGTGCAAGCACTTTATCACTGGTTAGCAGTGATAAAGTGCACAGTGTCCTAAGTCCCAAAAAAAACTAATTTCAGGAAACTGGAGGTGAGCAGGCAAAACATTTGGTGGAAGAGCACACCAAAGGCTGTCTGGTCTAATGTATTCTCCGCAGCTGAAAGCTGTGATAGCTACCCACCCTCCTGGTAGTTCTCATTATTAAGGCAGATGAACCTGAATAAACCATCAGCATTAGAGTGGTCAGACTCAGTGAGGTGTTCCACTGTAAAGTCCATTCCCTGTAGGCAGATGGACCACCTCAACAGTTTGGGATTCTCACCTCTCATCTGCATGAACCATCTAAGGGGCCTGTGGTCTGTCTAAACTCAGAAGTGAGTACCAAACAGGTATGATCTCAGCGATGTCAGTGCTCAGACCACAGCAAAGGCTTCTCTCAAATTATCACTCTGCCTTCTGGAGAATAACCCCCTATTTATGAAGGATAAAGGTTGGTCTAGATCCTTCTCGTTTAGCTGTGTGATCACAGCCCCTATGCATTGTTCTGAAGCATCTGCACAGTGAATTCTTTGGAGAAGTCAGGAGCATTGAGTACAGGTGCTGTACACACAGCCTCCTTGAGGGCATCAAAGGTTTTGTGGCGGGCCTCAGCCCAGATCACCTTCTTGGGTTTCTTCTAAGAAGAGGTCAGTTCAGTTAAGGGGCAACAGTGGTGCCAAAGACGTTACTAAACCTCCTATTATATCCAGTGAGACCCAGGAAGCCGGCACCTCAGTCTGAGTCTTAGGTGATTCCCAGGCCAGTATAGCCTCAGTATTGACTTGGATGGGCTGCCTCTCGCCCCCGCCCACCAGGTGCTCCAGATACACGTCAGATCACTGCCATATCTAGCACTTGCTGGCCTTGATAGTCAGGCCTGCCTGTTGCAGAGCCTGGGGCACCTCCTGTAGGTGGAGCAGGTGATTTTCCCAAAGACGGCTATGCCATCCAGGTAGGCAGCACTGACTGCCTCCATCCCAGCCAGGACCCTGTTGACCAACCTCTGAAAGGTGGCAGGGGCATTCTTTAAGCCAAAGGTCATCACTCTGAATTAGAAGTGTCTCTCTGGGGTGGAGAATGCAGACCACGCTGTAGCGGCTTCAGTTATGGCAACTAGCAGTACCCACAAGTTAGATGAAAAGTACTGAGTAATTTGGTAGCTCTCAATTTATTTATGAGCTTATCGGCTCGAGGGTTGGCATGAGCATCAGTGTTGGTAACTGAGTTGAGCCCCTTATAATTCACATAGAACCGGAGTTCTCACCGGCGGTGCCTGGTAAGGCGGCTTTGGGTACCAGCACCACTGGGCTGGCCCAGTGACTATTGGTGTGCTCAATCACCCCCCAATTCAAGCATCTTGGACACTTCTTCCTTGATGCTAGCCCTCACCTTGTTAGTCTGTAAATTTTGATCTTTACAGGCAAGCTGTCCCCAGTATTTATACTGTGTGTAAACAACTGTGTAATCCTAGAGGTTAATGGAGAACAGGTATGAAAATTCCCCCTGCAACTGGTGACAGCTTCTCTACTGTTCTGGGGTCAGGATAGGGGAGAGGTTAACACCTTCCACTGACCCATCCTACTCCTCGGAAGATAGGGAGTCAGGGAGAGGTCATTCTCCTCTTCCACCCCATCATCTGTCAACAGAAGCATGGTGACTTCAGACTTCTCATAGTGTGGTTTGAGGCAATTAACATGGCGTACCCTTAAAGGATTCCTGGGGGTCTTGACGCCCACCATGTAGGTGTCTCCTTCACCTCATAATGCCCTGATCACCAGTCTTAAAGATCCCTGGGCTCAACTGCCTCCATAACACACACACAGGCTGAAACACCACCAGGGTGGCCTTTTGGTCATGCCAGAGCTTCATTACCTCCTGGCTGGCTTTGGATTCTCGGAGGCCTTCTTCCAGAAGCACTGCATCTGGTTTCTAAGAGCCAACATTTAACTAACTACATTGTGGGGCTTCATGGGAGCTTGCTCCCACCCCTCCTTCACAAGACTGAGATGTCTCCTAGCAGGGTGGCCATACAGGAGTTCAAAGGGACTGAACCCTGCTCTTTTCTATGGCTCCTCCCTCTAGGCAGAAAAAAGGCATGGCAAGAGGACATCCCACTTCCACCTCATGTGCTCTGGAAGGCCCATCATCATGACTTTAAAAGGTGTTGTTGAAGCCCATTAGTCTGAGGGTGGTAGGGTGTGGAGACTTATAAGTTACTCCACACTCAAAGCATGAGATAGCGTGTGAGAGGTGGATACAAGGGATTAGAGTTCGATATTCTGTATCAGTCGCTGGTGGATGGAGAAGCTGTTTGTACACTTGTTTCTGCTGCTCATTAAAGAGAGTTACTTGGTGATCGTTGTTGTGGACTCATTCTGAGTACCTTCTTTTGCTACAGTTGACCTACCAAAAAAGGAGTCACCAATATTAAGTGACACCCGTGCTCCCTGACCTTCATCAATAACCTCTGAATACCTGAAATGGGTCGAAAAGCAAACCCTTCAGAAATCTGCAGTTCTACAGAAAAACATCCACTGCTTCTGGACTCTGAACTGGTCTCCAGCTGAAATATATTAGAAGCTGGGTGGTCAACCTTGACTCAAATAGATCTACCCTCAGAGGACCCCAAACTCTGGATAGTCCTAAATACCAATTGATTCCATTTCCAATCACTGTAATCCTGGAATTTGTCTTCATGTTCTTAAAAACACTGAAGTGCAAACAGACCTGCTTACAAGTCCAAATAACTTATATGGCACAATATCTCTCTTCATCCATTTACCCCCAAGGTGTAAACTGTCTAATCTTGCACAGCAACCAAGTTGACTCTCATCCAATTCTACATCATACTCTGGGACACACCAAATATAGCTCCTGCGTTTTAGGTTACGAAGTTGTCTAAGCACCGTGCCAATTCCTCTCTGGCTTTATTTGCCAGAAACAAATAATCGCTGTGCCAAGCTCCCATCCAAAGATGATTCTTTTCAAACCTTTGAAGACACTAGTAATGAGGGGGACTGCCTGAATAGAAAAAGACAGGAGACCCAAAACTCAAGCAAGCATTCTAAAAGGAAACTGATGCAGATTTAACAAACCATGATTAATGTAACTTTCTTCAAAGGAAGACTCAACACTGCTGAGAACCCAGAAACTCCAATATTCTGCTTGGAACTATGATTGATGTTTCCTAATTTATTAGAAAACCCAAATCCTGCAGCATCTTTGCTAATTCTCAAATGATCTACCGATTCTCTCAAACCCTAAGACGTAATTAGTAAGTTGTCCAGATACATTTTTTTTTAATTAGTTTTTATTGAATTTTCCAAGAAAGAAAAAAAAAAACGAAAAAAATACATTACAACCAGAATGTGGCTAAATAACATAGTAGCTGTCATCCCATTCGCAGATGGGGGTCTCAATTATCATGTAAAACATCCAACTATTCGCAAGTAAGCTACCATTCACAAAAAAAAAAAAAAAAAACCCTTACAAAACAAAAACAGTGGAGCAATCGTGCAGATTATATTATAGTGAGCATGCATCACGTATCTGTTTGTGCACTCATTCAATTTAACAGTTCCATCAAAACAGTCTATGTGCAATAACCAAGGTGAGCGGTCCGCCAGGTTCGGGCCCAGTATTTTGTACAGCCAATATGTCATCTTAATTTTACTATGGAGAATAATGGCACCATTAATCATCTGTGGGGTACATTTGTAAATATTTTGTTGGGGCTGCCAAATATCACGGGGACGGGAGGTGACTGGTAACAATGTAGCATAGATGTCACTCATATTGTCACAATAAGTGAGATCTCGGAGCCACGCTTGTACTGATGGTATTTGTGCCCTGCCCCAGTGTAAGGAAACCTCTCTCTTGGCCGCTAGTAGAGCAATAGCACTAAAGCGTCTGATGCTTCGTTTTAGGGGCTTAACATAACCTAATAGGGCTGTCAATGGTTCAGGGGTCATGGCATGTTCCACCATGAGGGAGAGTCATCTAAACACCTCCACCCAATATGTATATACTGGGGAACAGGTCCAAGCGAGGTGGAAGAAATCCGCTTCAAGGGTACCGCATCTCACACAGGCGCCAGACATTGCGGGGTTCATTCTAGCCATTAGCTTGGGAGTGACATAGATTCTGTGCAGATATTTAAAATTTTAAAATGTAACAGTTTGTGCTTGTAATTGCTCGACACATAACGCATCTGCGAGCAGCAGTATCACCATATGTCATCAGGAATAGTCAATTCCAGGTTTTGTTCCCAAGATGCGCGCGCTTTGGCGCCCACCATAGGGTGGAGGGATAAGGACAGATGGTACATATGAGAGACTAAGTGGGTACTGTCTGGAGATGTTATGACAAATGTGAGGGGTGGGAATTCGTTCGGTTCAGCTGATTGGTCGGGCAATATTTTCAATAAGGAATTACGGGTTCTATGGAACAGAAACGTGTCCATATATGTATTGGCGCTTCGCGTGGCTAGTTCCGCAGTAGAGCAAGGTTTTGAGTCACGGAACAAGTCACCCAATATCGAAAGCCTATTTTTAGCAGTGTTTTCTTTGTGATTGTTTCCATGGCAGGTGGTATTGCCGGGTTGTCGGGCAGCGGTATGTGCGGGGAGTAAAGAGATTCGTGGTTCAAGTACTTTCGCAGTTTATTCCATGCCCAGCATGTAGTTGGGACTGTTTGAATTTCCATGGGGTTTCGGGGGCGACCCTGTGGTAGCAGTGTCGATAAAGCCTGCGGGTATATCTGTGATCTATCCGGTTTGAGGTATTGTAACCAGGCGTCTGGGTGATACCAGTAGTACGTAAAGTGGGTTTGGGCAATTAAATAATAAAGATAGAAATCGGGGACTCCGAAGCATCCTCGTTCAAAAGGCATGGTTAATGTGGTCCAGTTCACTCTCGGCTATTTGCCTGCCCATATCAGTCGGGTTAAGAGTAAGCAAAGTGAATCAAAGAAGGCCATCGTTAACGGTAAGGGAATGTTTAAAAAAAGATATAGGAAGCGCGGGAGCACTACCATCTTAATGACAGCTATTCTACCCCGCTATTGAGAGTGGAAGTTTCGTCCACTTATGAATTAGTGAGTCGAGCCGCTCAATCGCCGGCCCGTAATTTAACCATATTACTTCAGTGACATTACAATGCAGATATATCCCCAGATATTTGGGAGGCTCTGTGCACCAACTCAATGGGAATTCGAGGTCGCAGGGGTGGGTGTCAGGGGTCAGAGCAAATATTTCAGATTTGGTCCAGTTAATGACCAGACCTGAATGAACACCGAAGCGGACCACTTCTCGCAAAAGGGGTGCCAAATTTTCCTTAGGATGACGTACGAATAACATGACGTCATCTGCATAAAAAGACGCTGTAAGGGGGCCCGTATGAAGCTGTAATCCTTGGTGTAAATGGCGCTCCTGAATATGATGGGCAAGTGGGTCCATAGCAATAATGAATAATAGTGATGAAAGCGGGCATCCCTGTCTGGTGCCCCGAGTCAAACCAAACTGCTGTGTGATCATGCCATTTATTTTGAGACGAGCAACGGGGGAGGAGTACAACAGCCCAACCAATTGCAAGAAACCTACTGGAATCCCCAATTTCTGCATAACTGCAGTTAAAAAAGGCCATTCTAAAGAATCGAAGGCCTTTTCGGCGTCAAGCATTACTGCGACCGCCGGCAAGGTGGGCTCCATCTGATTAATTACAGAGAAAACTGTATGTAGGTTAAGTGTCGTGGATCAGCCCGGTATGCAACTGGCCTGGTAGGGGCACAGTGTGGTGTCAACAAGTAATGCTAATCTAGTGGCCAATAATTTAGTGAGGATTTTGTAGTCGTGGTTTAGCAACGAGAGTGGCCTGTAGGATTGGCATTTCTGGTGGGACTTACCAGGTTTGAGCAGCAATGTGATAATTGCTTTGCACATAGTCGGTGAGAGGGCGCCAGTTTGCAATGATTCATCATATACTTCCAGTAGGTGGGGAGCTAGTTCATTTTGATATGTTTTGTAGAAATCCCCAGTGAGCCCATCGGACCCCGGAGCACGGTTCCTGGCTAGATCTTTAATGGCTTGCTTAATTTCGTCTTCGTCTATGGGGGAGGCCAAGAATTCTCGTTGCCCATCTTCTAACCATACCATGGCTATTTCTTGAAGATATGCATCTAGGGCCTGTCCACTCGGCGGGCATCTCGTCTGGTATAATTTGGTATTATAATCAAGGAAAGTCTGTGTGATATCCATCCCTGCCGTTACTGGTCGATCAGTGCCTACGTCTAATTGTGTAATAAATGTAGATTGGTATTGGGGCCTACAGAGCTGTGTGAGTGTTCTGCCGGGCCTCTCTCTCTCTCCGTACGTTCGTGCTCTTGCATACTTACCTAAAAATTTGACCTCACGGGCTGCAGCGTCTGTAAACTCCACCATCAAAGCTGAGCTCTTGCGCAGTAGCTCTATGAATGGGGTAGGTTGCATGCAGGTATCAACATCTCTCAGTTTCTGTTCGAGTGTCATTAATTCAGTCCGAAAGGAGTGTAACACTCCAGCGTGCTTGGAGATACATACCCCACGGATACATGCCTTAAAGGAGTCCCAAACCGTGAGTTGGGACTCAAGGGAGCCCCCATTAAGTTAAAAAAATCCAGTAATGGCATTTCCGATTTCATTATGAAACACCGAGTCTAATAGTGCATGTGCGGGGAATCGCCATAGAGGCCGCTGCCTGGGTATGGATGGGAAGGAGATTTCTAATAGTACCGGGGAATGGTCGGAAATAGTACGGGGGAAGTATTCCACCCTACGCACTTCTGACAATAGCTGCGGTGTTAAGTACCAATGGTCGATACGCGACCATGTGCCGTGTGGGGCAGAATAAAAAGAGTAATTACGAACTCCCGGGTGATTGAGACACCAAGGGTCCGCCAGCAGTGAGGATTTCAGGATTGCAAGGAGGTCTTTAGTGGCTAAAGGTTTAGTGACTCGGCCTGGGCCAGTAGTATCAGTGCTTGGATCAAGTGTGAGGTTAAAATCTCCCCCCATCAGGATTGTATCTGAGCCAAAACGGTCAATATGTGATGAGATTGTGGTGAAAAAATCGGGTGTGTCAATATTGGGGGCATAGATATTTATCAGCAATACAGGCTGCCACCCAATGAATCCCTGGACCATCAAAAATCTCCCCTCTGGATCTGATGTAATCGACACCGTGCGAAAGGGAAGAGAGCGATGCACAAGTATACATACTCCACGTCAGTACGTGCTATAGCAGGAAAAAAAAACGATGTTGGCCCCAGGATGCTGCAAAACCATGCGACAGAAGGGGTGCATAATGCATCTCCTGGAGCAGTACTATCTTAATGGAGTGTCTTGTCAGGTATGATAATACTTGTCTGCTTTTTTTGGGGCAGGCAAGACCTCTAACATTCCAGGACAGACATTTAACCTGGAGATCCGCAATGGTGGAACCGTTCATGACCTTATTAGGAGCAATAGTGGACTATGAATAAAAAAGTAATAATCAACTGAAATGTGACATACTGCACTTAGGAATGAGCTCCAAAGAAACCAATAAAAACTATGCAACCATAACCAAAGATAAACATCCCACATTAACGCCCCCGTCACCCCCCATCGGATACTCAAATATGCAGCACCTGGTGAATCCCAAGAAAGAAGTAAGAAACAAGAATGAGAGGGGAGGAAGAGAGGAAGAAGAGAGAAGAGAAAGAATAAAAGCATGAGGAAACTTCCTGAGGAACGCAGCAACACTCCTTTGGAGCCGTCACTTATGAAGACAGTCATTGTTCGGCCTGTGTCCAATCAGCCAGTAGGAGGTTCGAAGTATTTGCCGTCGGTTAGGAACCGGACCTAAATTGGGATGTTGTACACACAGACCGTGTTACCCAAGAGCTGTGGGACATCGAAGCTCAAACCATCGTCAAAACAGCAGCAATGACATCAGTTTTCCTTGTCCTGTCGCTGTGTTAATTGTTAGTGGTTCTTCAAGAACTGGGTCACAGAGTCCGGAGTATCAAAGATCTGAGATTTATTTCCAACCTGCACCCTGAGTCTGGCAGTAAACAGCATCGCGTAGCGTATGTTGGCTTTTTGTAACGAGCGCTTCACGTCTGCATATTTTCGGCGGGCATCCTGAACCATGGGCATAAAGTCGGGGAACAAGGAGATGTTGGATCCTTGATAGGTAAGTGCACCACGCTCTCTGGACAAGTGCAGAGCAGCGTCACAATCGTTGTAATTTAGCAGTTCGGCAATAATGATCCGGGGGGTAGCACACGGAGGTGGCGGCGGGCCCAATGAGCGATGTGCTCGCTCGACAGCGAATGTGTTTGAGAATGCGTCTCGGCCAAAGAGATCGATTAGGACAGTTTCGATGAACTTGTTCATGGGGCCTGTGTTGGTGGATTCTGCAATACCGGCGACTCGCAGGTTGTTTCTGCGTGAGCGCGCCTCCAAATCCTCCGCTTTCATCGCCAATTGCTTAATGAGGCTTTCGGATTGTTCCAAGCGTTTCTGAAGAGCGGGGTGCCCGTCCTCTAAGTCAGAGACACACTGTACAACACCACCCAGGTGAGCTTCGTGCCCCTCCAAACGCCCATTGATATCATCTAGGCGGGTAGTCAGTTTGTCGAGCCGGGAATCTATCGACTGGAATCCCACCCTAAGTTCCGCCAAAATGGCTGTTGCTCCATCTAATGGGGGTTGGTCCTGGCCTGAGGCCCCAACCACCTCATCGCGCCGGGGGGTCTTGCCCCCATTGAAGCTTAGTTGCTTTTGTTTCGGGTCGATGCGGCCCATAATGAAAGGTAATGGGGACCCAGGCGCGGTTTTGCTTCATTTGTGACCGGTGGTATGGCAGGGTTGAGGAGAAGGTACGGTTGACCCTAGTTTACCACTCAAGAATCAAATTCGGCGTCATCCGCTGAGCGAGGCTAGCAAAGTAAGGGCGATTTTGTATCAGGACAGCGCTGAGAACTGTACGTCTCGTTATGCAAATAGTAGATTCTCCCAGTGGTAGTAGCTTCACGGCCTGATGTGATGATCGGGAGTCAGTCAGGCATGGGATGGTATATCCCCGGAGGATGCAGTCTGGTCACCACAGTATCAGGTTATAGGGCAGTACACAGCCAGCATGTGACGTATCATCCAGCATGAGGGGGGGGCTTTGCGGTACGATGTGGTTTTTAATCAATACTCAGCCCGTGACCAGTCAATAACAGAAGAGTAGCCGTGAATCACAGCGTCATGCACCAATGCGGGTTAATGGCAGCACGCACCCAGTCTTAACTGGCCCAGACGGGCCCCTACCGGTCTCGTGAAGCAGAGAGCAGGGCGCCACAAGAGTTGCTTTGTTTCACCTTCGTTCCAGTCCCCGTCAGGTCAGGTGCGCAGGCGGATGTGTTCTGGTCTGCCTCCATACGCGTCCGTCTTCCAGCATGGCGGAGTAACTCCGTAGGCACTTGGCAGAGCCGCACGATCCGAGCCCCGCCATCAGGCTCACCCGAGTCCCCTGTCGACTCGGGGCCTCCGAGGGCCGCGCCAGGCTCAGGATCGCCGCAGGCAGATCTTCACCTTGCCAGAATCTCCGGGCATCGTTGCAAATACCCAAGCACTCTCCGACATCTCAGCCGTAGTTTGGCGGGGTCGGCGGCCTGGTTTAGCAGCAATAATAGCCGGCAGGTGGCATCATTGGCATGGCGGCTCCAGAGCTTTCGAGTTAGGCAGCCATGTTGGTCGCCGGCTCGGCCTAAGTCGTCCAGATACATAATCAAACGCACACCTCTCTCTCTCAACCATGCTGCTACTGGTCTCATTACCTTTGGGAAACACTATGGTGCTGATGCCATGCCAAAAGGTAAACAAAAGAATTGGTAAAGATGACACCCCATCTAAATTGAAGATCATTCTGACTCACATAATCCATATGAATGGTAAAATATGCTTCCCTCAGATCCAGTTTCACTAATCAATCTCCCTCCTGAAGGATATCTTTAAGTAGTTGAATTCCTTCCATCTTGAAATGATGATATTCCACAAACCAAATCACTATCTCTTAAATTGATCACTGGACGCCATCCTTTGTCCTTCTTATCTACTCAGAAAAGGAATTCAGAAAGATTTTGTGACTCTTCCGGCATGTGTACAGCAGCAACTTTGTCCAAAATATGAGCCACTTCTAAATCCATCGGAAATCTCTGATCTACTGTGTGTGGTGCTCTGTCCTGTCACTGATTTCCCACAAATTGAATCACATAACCATTCACAGTTTGCAGCTGCTATGGGTCACCTGTAATCAATTTCCTATTGTTTGGAAACAGATTCAATCTTTCACCTGGGATGAACAAGTGAG
Source organism: Calotriton arnoldi (assembly GCA_963921515.1). NCBI lineage: Eukaryota > Metazoa > Chordata > Amphibia > Caudata > Salamandridae > Calotriton > Calotriton arnoldi. Next base: position 90,774 of record CAWUFW010021475.1, on the reverse strand, counting down.
ACTCTTCATACTTACCCTGGGACACAGTATTGCTCTTCCTCTTCCGGATCTTCCTCTACTCGAGCTCTGTCTTTGTGGGAAGAATCATGTATTAGAATGGAATTCATGAAACACCCTTCTTCCTCCAGAATTATACTGTGACCACTGGAAGCCACAGCAGGATGAATGTTTCTTTCCTTCGGCCTTTCCAAATACTCCACTGCCTCCAAAGACTCTTCTTAAGTAACTTTGAGCCTTTTCCAAAGCAGTGAACATCGAGACATATTTGCCAATGGTCTTCACCATACTGTCAACAAACAGAAGGCCTGGATCTAGGCTTGGAGGTACACAGACCTTATTTTCTACCCCTAGCCTCGGATTCTCTGCCTTCATAACATTCCTAGCTTCTCTCTCCATTGACTTTCTCATCAAGAAGGCTATGAACTCACTAACATGTGCCAAAGGCCCCCGCTCTGCACTTCGTGGATGACGAATATCAACAAGACTAAACATCTTCTCAACCAAAGGGTTTCTAATGTCACATTTATTCTCTTTATTTATAGTGAAATTTCACTCTAAGCCGTCATTCCAACCCTCTCCTTAAGGGAGATCCAAAACATATTCATCTGTCCCGTTAAGCTGACCTTTACGCTCACTGTAACAAGTAGCATTGGCAGCCCTGCCAAGTACCACGCATCAGGGGTTAGATTAATGCATTTAAGTGCCTGTGTCCACATCCCGGCACTAAAATACATTAGTCACGCATATTGCAGCTCCCTCGAGCTTCGGCTTGCTATGCACTGCTGCCTGTGTTGTATTCTCTATACTTAATGTAAGTGTGTATTTACTTATGGTACTTACTCTCGCTGTTATTATGATTTGTGTTATAATATATTATTTCTCTGTGGTATATTATCAGTTGTTCTTACCTGTTAGTGGAATGTTGTTTGGGAGCATCTTCCAGTGTCCTGTGTTCTGATTCTGGAATGAAGGCTGCAGGTGGCGGCAATGGGAAGTGGATTGCAAGACAGACACAACGCTTGTTGATGGGCTTGATTTTCTGGCTAATTTGCTTAAATAAAACCTACATGTGCCAACTTACCAACGGCACAGGAACTATTCATTTGGTGGGGCTCCTCCGTGCCCCAGACCCTAGGTTGTTTCTGCCAGATAATTGTTGATGTTAACTCTACTTGAGACAATTTGTAGAACACTCACCTGCCCTCAGGTCATGTATGTGGGGGGGGGAAGAGGTACATGTCCAGTCCAGCAGGTAGTCCAGTGCAAATTTAAACACTCGAGTGCCGGTCACCAACTCTGAATCACTCATTTGAGGACACCGATGACCGGGACAGACCAGAGCCAGCTAGTGTGGCACCAATAGCAACCATACAAGCTTCTGGCCTCTCTGAGTCAGTTCTATGCGCAGAACCAGAGGTGCATGTGTAACAGATCTCCCCATGGAGCAGCAATCGGGCCTACAGGTGAGAAGTGGAGGGGTAGAGCCTGGAGGCATCTGAAGTGGCAGACACAACAATCAGGATAATGGGGGCACACGTAGGATGAAGGAAGTGAGGGTAATAGAACAACTGCCAAGTTATGGAGCAAAACCTCAAGGGGAAGGGGCCATGGTGGTGGAAAGTAGAATGGTGCAAAGGGCAGTTGCGGGTTGAAATAGAAAGCCACCACTATGGAGGTATAGAGGGTGGCAGGAGTCCTTTCCACAGATGGGAAGCGAGGACTGTTGATTTGGCTACAAACTGAAATCGGGTAGCACTCCCAGTGTTGTAGGGGAGTTGGGCTTAAGGCAAAACCACAGCTGTGTGATAGGTAGTAACCCCATTGAAACTGTAGGAAAATTGGGAAAACCTACTGCAAAGCGACAGGGAATAGTGAAACTGGAGGTTAACAGCAATGATTCAGGTGTTATGGCTACCAAGCTAAATCAAGAATTTGTGGGGGGAGGAAGCAGGATGTTTGCAGGAGATGGACGGTTAAATTGGTTGTTTTGGGGGGTTTAATAAAAAAGAGTCTTCATCTTACTTCTGTCTGTGACTCTTGGATTCCACAGAGTAGAGACGAGTGCCTCAACTCCACAGGAATCCATGTGTTAATCAATGGAAGCATGTTTGAAAGTAGAAAGACATAATATTAGCGTACATGTATTTAGGAACTCTGCAGCTTGCTCCAAGGCGAAATGAGTGGATGTGGCCATTCGTAAGAATATAATATCTAATGTAAGTTTTCCAGCAGCTCCAAGTTAGGTATTTTGGGCTGCGTTTCACGGTGGCGGTTAACAGTGCCTCCATGTCAGTGACGTGAGGCTGTAACACGTGCCACTGCATGTTATTGGGACAGTTACTTGGGTGTCAGTGATGTGCAGGTGAACTGTACCACCTGCAGTAAACATCTAGACCACTGATTGTGCATAGTGGGGAGTGCAGTGGAGTATGCAAGGGTCACGTTGCATACAATACATGCCGCCATTTTGGTTGCGGAGATGACCTAATCTAAGATGGCTCTCTTTCTTCAGGCTGGTTACACCAAAGGACCAGTGCTAAGTGCATCTTTGTATGAGGTAGCACAGGGCAGTCAGTCTGCGGAATGAAGGTACACCAGTTTTGGGAGGAATGTTTTGGAGTAATATTCAGACAATGGAAAGTTGTTTAATCCTGGTGACTGATTGGAAGTTGTTATACCTGGTGATTGCAAAGCCTGGAAAGAACCTATTGGAGATTGATTTTGGGAAAGTGCTCCTAGCAAATCCTTCTGTACTGTTGGTGGAGATTATTAACTGTTAAAATGTGTGCATCACAGGGCTACATGTTGACGCCGCCTATTCCACTTTTGCCAGATCCAGGGGGATCTGCCATTAAGTGGCATGAGTGGAAGGAGTACTTTGTTAACTATATGGAAATAATACAAAATGATACTTTAACTTCCAACAAAAAGAAAGGCATTTTATTGCATTCATTGGGACCCGAAGGGGTCAGTCAATATAATCAAATGGCGGAGAAAGAGAGGACTGGGGATGAGGTGGATGTGTATGCAAATGCTTTAGATGATTTGGATTCATATTACTATCCTACTGTCTGCATGGTCATCAATAGGTATATGTTTTTAAGAGGAAAAAGGAACAAAAAGAGGTCAATACATGACTACATATTAGGTTTATGGAAGTTAGCCAAATCCTGTCGTTTTGGAGATTTGCAAGATGAGCTGATACGAGATTAAGTCATTATGTGTTCTAAGTATAAATTCATCCAAGAAAAGTTATGGGTGGATGGTAAAGGTGCATTGAACGATGTGATGACAACAGTCAGGAAGGGTGAAATCTCCGAGAGATATTCAAAAGCTATGAGTGAGTTGGAAAGGAATGTGGATGTTGTGGGTAGAGTTAAACCTAAGAGGGAACCACTGATGTTGAATGATGGTAGTAGTGATACAAGGAAACAGGCTGATAAGGAGAAAAAGAAAGGTGCTGGTGTGACACGTTATAGGTGTGGAAGGAGAGAATTCTTAGATAAGAGCAAAAAATAAAAAGTGTTGTGGTGTGATTTGGCATTTTATAAGGGTGTTGTAACAAAACTAATAAACACGAGGATTACGTTTATGAATAAGGAACAGGAACTAAATACTTCAGAGAGTGAGGAAACTGTCAATGGCAGTTGTGCTCTACATGTGAAGGAGGGTGTGCTGAGTTTGAGTGGTAAGTCTCGTGATAAGCCAATTTGTCAGATGCACATTGCAGGTGTGTACATAAATATTGTGGCTAATTCAGGGTTACCGTACACAATTGTGAATAACGATGTGTGGAAAGAGATTTTTGGGGTGGTAGGAGAAATGTTGGAGTAAAGTGATGTTAACCCTGGCAGTTTTATAAGGGATCCTATTATATGATGGATTTTCGTTGGGTTACCGTTGAATTTAAGGGTAGGAAAGTTGTTTATTGCAGAAAATGGTCTTTTGGTTTTGGGTTTCATTGATCAGAGGTATCTGGATATTTTCCTCGATCCAAATAGCCAGGAACAAGTCTTTGTGGTGAATGAAAATGTTGATGCAGGGAATAAGTAGGGATGTGAATTTCCTAAGGTGTTTAATGGGTTTCCAAAACTATATTGTTTTGAAGGATGGTGAGTGTCCTGTGATCCTCTAAGTACGGAATATTCCTATTTTGATTTGAAAGGAAGTTGAACAGGAATTAGAGAAGCTATGTGAGCTGGGTATGATCTAATTAGTTAAGTCTTCAGATTGGATCTCTCCTCTTGTGGTGGCACGCAAAGCTAATCGGAAAATCTGACTGTGTATTGATTTGCGTGATCTCAACAGGAATATATTGGTGGACAAGTTCCCTTTGCCAAAAATAAATTTACTGCTATCTAAAATAAAGGTTAGTAATTGGTTTTCAACTGTAGACCTGTCATCAGCCTAACATCAGGTACCACTCTATTAGAAAATTGTGAGACTTACTGCTTTCATCACACTGGTGGGATGTTTTAAATTTGAAAGAATGCCATTTGGTTTGGCATCTCATGGAAAAAATGGGGGTTTGCCCGGGTACTCCTACTGCATCTGGACAAGTCATACACTCTGGAAACGAACACTAATGCAGAGGAACTGATACATATACACTTCTATTGGGAAAAAACAAATTATTCCCCATCAATGAGCCATCAATCTCTACAATTATTTCCTTTATACCAAACCAATACACACTCCAAAAGTGGTTGTTAAAGCATATATTTTATCTTTTTTATGTCGCTGAACACACATAGGGATACATACAAAACATGTACATAAATACAAACATATACAAATAACCAATCCTTCCTACCCGTTGTCTTTACATAGGGATGCTAAAAGTAAACAAAGAATGTAATTCAAAAACAGCAATCCGAGATAAAAGGAGGTAGTCCATTACACACTCGAGGGAATCAATCAACCCTCCACTTAGTACGAGAAAAGTGTAATCACAACCTTTTATGAATTAATCACAATCTGTCTGACTCCTCCATGATAAAAGGTCGACGCGTTTCATCTCATTCATTCGGTCCTCATCAGGACAGGGAAGACAAGAAATGGCAATGCCTAGGTCCTGACCGAGGGAGACTCAATCACAAATTACTTGTGAATCCAAAGGTTCTTCAGTCTGTGCGAAAAACAGAAGGGGCTCTTCTTGGGGACTTCCGTAATGTCACTGGAAAACTATGAGGGCATTGGCATTTAGGTCCCTGCACACTACATGGAAAGATCCACTTCTATATGGCGAATGTCCCATATGTAGAAGTTCAGACTTCGTAAAGAGTCTACAAAGCCGGTCGTCCTGCACTGTGTGCTATAAACTAAACAACGCGGTGGGTGGCAGCTCGAGCATCAGCGTCCTTTGTGCTCTCGGCGGCGTCCTCCGAATCGGATACAGAGATATCTGACGACACTTGGAAGGGTCATTTTGCAAAGAGCAGCTAAATCTTCGATTTGTCTCGGCTATAAGGAGATTGTGTATAAAATATTGACTTGCTGGTATCTTACACCTTTTAGACTAGCCACAATGTTCTTGGGGTTGGAATTGTGCTAGAAGTGGTGGGCGGGACGGGCATCCTTATACATACATGGTGGTCATGCCCAGTGATCCAGACATTCTGGGTTGAGATCCAGAGCACAGTACAGACCATTACCAACATTCAACTCCCACCTGAACCACTAACAATTCTCTTGGGCGATCCAGGGACCAACAGAATTTTTCCCACAACGACCCGTCAGGGCCGTCTACTCATCCATCTACTCCTTGTAGCGCAACTTTGTGTGGCACAGATGTGGAAGCAGCCACTTCCTCTTTATTTAAATATGTGGTGGGGAAAGATTTGGTCCATCTATGCTATGAATAAATTGACTCCTATCATCCAAGACCGGGTGGCCAAATTCAATGCTATATGGTGCCCCTTTACTACTCACATGGGCAGGAGAGATTCATATGACAATGTCTAAAACAATACACACATCTGACATCCACATTGTCTTCTTACAACCCTGAGGAAGGATCTGTTGGAATGTAATTTTCATGTGAATGACCAAGGTGGGGTAGTATGTTGAATTAGTTTCCTCATTACATCTAGGTGTAAGTGATCTGCTTTTCCCGTCAATTTTGAGCAAGAATTATTATTCCTAGCGGAATTGTACGATGTGTCATGTTTACTTGTTTTCTTTTGAAAGATGCAAACTAAAATTGTTTAATAATAAAAAAAGGGGGTCTTACAGGGGAATTTCATAAATGCAAGTTTGCTACACATACAGTTAATTACTTGGGTCATGAGATTTGTATCCAAGGAATTAAACCCAAACTTGAATTGATTGAAGCTGTGAAAAATGTTATGTTATTAAGTTTGTATAGCGCTTGAATACCCTCAGGTGCCTTGGCGCTGCCTTGAGCAGAAGAACCAGATTAAAATTTACAGAGCTGAGCTAAAGCATAAAAAGCCATGTTTTCAAGGCCTTTCTAAACTGCAAGAAGTTTTCAGAACATTTGAGTTCCAGGGGAAGAGAGTTCCACAATTCGGCGGTACCTACGACAAAGCTTTTGCCACCACAGGAAGATTTTCTAAATTTAGGGACCATCGCGTTCTTCAAAGTTGGTGAACGAAGAGCTCTGGAGGGAATATACCAGCAAAATGTTTGAATAAAGTATTCAGGTCCTATGTTGTGTAATGCTTTAAAGGCAATACACCGGGCTTTGAAAGCAATCCTTTTCTTATGGGAAGCCAATGAAGTTTGTGTAGTGCCATGGAGGCAGAGTGATATTTGGGAAGAGTGAAGGCTAGCCGAGCTGCTGCATTTTGTAAAACTTGGAGTTTGGCTAGAAGATGTTACTGCATATTAAGGTATAACCCACTGCAGTAATCTAGTTTAGATAAAATCAGAGCTGTTACAACTGATTTTTGTAGAATAGGAGGGATGAAAGGAAGGATTTTCTTTATTAATCTTTAAAAGATAAAAAACCAAGGAAACAATTTGATTTGCCTAATTAGCAAAAGTGAGTCTTCTGTCAAAAATTACACTAGGGTTTCTAACCTTGTCCACTGGTGTGGGTAGGGGGTCAAGCTCTTGTGGCCATCAGACAGAAGCCGAGAGGCTGGTGTTTGCCAAAGCAAAGAATCTTGGTTTTTCTAGAATTAAGACTGAGGCAGTTCTCGCTCATTCAGTTGTTTATGCTTATCATTCAGGACTTGAATGCTGATGCCGTGTGTGAAGGGTTGCCAGATCTAGAGATACTGGGTGTCATCTGCAAATGATACAATGGAAAAACCAAAGGATTTTATAAGTTTAGCTAGTGAACTGATGTATAAACTAAATAAGATGGGACTGAAAGAGGGCCCCCTGTGGCACCCAACCAGAAGAGTGAAAGAGTTTGAGGTAAAGGGATCTAAGGCAACCGGTTGTTCCCTATTGGAAAGAAAAGAAGCAAGAGTGCAAGGGCTGAATCCCTAATGCCCAGCTCAAGTACGCGAGCAATGAGAATGTTGTGATTGACGCTGTCGAACGCCACTGACAGATCTAATAAAATAAGAACAGCGCTGTCACCTTTGTCAATAATAGTTCTTAGTTTTTGAGTTGCCGCTATAAGGGCTGTCTCGGTGCTGTGTTGATTACGGAAGCCGAATTCAGAGGAATCTAGCAAGTTGTTCTCATTAATAAAAGTGGATAGTTGTAGGTTCAAAGCTTTATCAATGATTTTTGCTGGGAGAAGAAGCCGGGATATGGGAAGATAGTTGTTGGGGTCTAAAGATGAGACCATACTTTTTTAATGAAAGGAAGAATAGAGGCTTTTTTCTCATACGTTATGAAAAGTACATGTCTGGACAATTTAATTAAAGATAAGTGTCAGCTGTGTAGTAATGATCTTTGCAACTTGGTGAAGGATTTTAGGAGGGCAAGGAGTATCTGGAGAACCTGATTTGGAGCTAAAAAATAGATTAAAAACTTGATCCGGACTGAGGGGGGAGAAGTTGGAAAGAGACCGTTGGCTTTCGGTTAAGATATCTTGATGAGGGTTACCTGTATGTTACAAGGCGCTGGCAGAAAAAAACTGAGAAGACATTTAATACTTTGGATTGAAAAGTGGCGGCAAGTAAATCACAACAGGATTGGCTCGCATTTGCATTATCGCTATGAGTAGGAAATGCTCCTTCTCCTGGAAATAAGGAGGAATTGCACTCCTTCTTAAGACTTACTGAGTACTATTTGAAGTTTATACATCGTTTTTCAGTGTAGGCGCATGCTCTCAGACAACTGTTAGGTTAAATAAGAATTTTTGTGGTCTAATGAGTGTGCAAATGCCTTTGAGAGTATCAAAAACAACATAAGTAGTGCACCAACTTTGAAGGGGTTTGATTCACATTTACTGAGTGTGATTACAACGGATGCTAGTGGTAAGGGTCTAGAGACTGTTCTCACACAGATAGAGGCAGATAGTAAGGAAGTAGTGATAGCCTTTGCTTCACAGAGTTTGACACCCATTGAAGAAAGATGCTCAGTGATTGAACGGGAGACCTTGGCATGTATGTGGGGGATGGAACATTTTAGGCCATTTGTGCGGGGGAAGGAGTTAGATTTAAGAACAGATCACAAGCCACTCACAAAAATACTTACTAATAGCAGGGTTCAAAAAGTGTCTACACATATTGCAAAAATTTGAATAGGATTACAAGATTTTGTTTACAAGGTATCGTATGTAACTGTGGTAAGAAATTGGGTCACGGATTGTCTCATCAGATTACCTTTACCATTAAAGGAAGTGCCAATGGATAATTGTGAGGATTTTGAAGTAGCCATTGTAGAAGATGGCGAGGAATACAGCATTAATAAGAGTGAGCAGACAACTGCATATGAAAAGGATGGTGAACTTGTGAAAATCAAGCATTTTCTGAAAGGAGTTTGGTCACACAAGAGAACTTTGAGTGTCAATCTCAGGAAATACTGAGAGGTACGAAATGAAGTGAGAGAGAGTGTCAATTATGTGTGGAGAAGGGAGAAAATTATACCTCCAGTGAATGTGAGAAACCAGATTTATAGTTGTCACGTTAGTCATCTAGGAATAGCGAAAAATAATAGAAGAGTTAAAATATTGATTGGTGTCCCTGAGTAGATAAGGACACAGAAAGACAGGTGACGATGTGTGTAGATTGTTGCAATGCGGACAAAACACATAATCCATTCCGTCCCACTTTAAGTCCGATTGTGTCCTAAGATAGTGTGGGAGACTCTTGAAGTGGATATCTTGGGACCAGTTTTGAATGATCAAGGTGGGTATAAGTATGTAATTGTTCTGGTGGATCATTTTTCTAAGTAGGTTGAGTTGGAGATTATGGAAAGTGCTAATGTGAAAGCAGTGGTTACGTTTTTGGATGCGGTCTTTGTGCATGAAGGATTACCCAAAACTTTGATTAGTGACAACAGTGGTGGCTGGTGACATTTGAAAGTGGAGGGGCGTAATAGTTTGGGAGGAGTGCCCTGTGGCGAGTGAGCGTACTGAGCGAGCCCGACCATCATAAGGAGGGTTCACGGAGGCTCTCAATGGGGCAATTTCAAGCAGATTTGAGAACACAAGAAGGTTAATAAAGCAATTGTTGTTAGGACATCATTAGGGTACAAAAAAAGAATTCAAGCCTGTAACACGTAACACAAGCTGATACTATTTTGCATATTATGGAGCCTCTGGTTGTTTTTTAATAAAACCTCCTCTGTATTCCGAGAGCATCCATGGTCCTATCGAAAGACAGAATACAAACCTTACGTAACTGGAAATATTACTGAAACACACTAGGACAGGTATAACTTTATAACTGTTGAAACGTTCTTCCTGACATCCAACCATCAGCTCACTGAGCCATTATCACAGTCACCACACTGGCTCAAAGCCCCTCTAATATGTGTTATTTACCTTAAATTAATTTGTATTTCTTTATAACAGGAGTCTAGCGACCAGACCTAAAAAAAGATTAAAATTTTGATGAAGCAAAGAAGTATTTGTGTGATATGTTGGTTTATAGTAAAGAAAAAAAACAAGATCTACAAAAGGGTGTCTTGGTGTGACTTAAAGCACACATAGTGCACTAACTTACACCGAAACGGGTTATTAACTCTTTTCCGCAACCTTTTTGGAGTCCTCTTATGTTCCTTGGAAGCCATCCCCAGCACTCCCTTTTTGCATCTGAGAGTGCCCTAAAAATGCGATGAATAGATCCTGGTGCAGCGCTTCTGGTCTGTAGCAAACGCCGATACTAAGGAGCTCCAGTTCTTAATATATTAATGAACCATCATGAGCCTTATCTACCGAGTGAGAACACTATCTTCCCAATAAATGTTCTCGTTTCTGTGGGCAAATGCTAGAAGCGCTGCGCATAGAAGAAAACGGAAGTCCCTGAATTTGCTTTTCTAACCACTGGCTGCAGAGGGGATCACCTGGCACTTGTTTGGATCATTTCATTTTCCTGACTCCTGCCAGCACACTTACCACGGTATATCAAAAACTATTCTCAGGGTAGCACTTACAAATGCAGAGAAAATTCTGCTGATGTTGCATAGTTTTTACGAGTCCAAAATACTTTGCAGTGATGTAATAAATGATGCCACACACTACACCATGCGAGGCAATAGTATGTATTTATTCAACCACACTTGCAAGTACAAACAAGCATTTGCGATGCAATAAGTCTCGCATTTGCGAGAGTTTAAGCTATTGGCATTGTAAATGACAATGCCTTTTATTTATGTTTTAAAAGCCAAAATGTAAATTAAAGGCAGTGTCATTTACAATGCCAATAGCTCAAACTCTCAAATGCGAGATATATTGCATTGCAAATGCTTTCTTTTCTGGTTGAGTCCGCCCTAGTTGTATCAGGGTGTGGATAGGCTCCGATGATGAAACATGCCACTATTAAGTGGGTGAGGCGTCTACTCCAAAATATTTGATTTCCCCCCGACTGTCTATTGGGGCAAGTTAATTCTAGCAGCACGTTTGTGATTGTATTTGGGAGGTCGCAACTAGGACCACTTTTCTCTTGCTCTCTCCTTGTGAATGAAAACATCTTTACATAGAGACACATTTTCATGAGGTGTTTCAGCCAGGAAACCAATCTTTTACATTTATTTTATTTATTATTAAACTTGTAAGGCGCTACAGCTACCCAAAAAGGGTTTCCCGGCGCCAGAGCGGAGCAAAAGAAATAAGCGACAGCTGAGTTGGTTACTGGTTGAAAAGCCAGGTCTTCAAGGATTTTCGAAATTGAGAGTATGCCGTTTCACTACGGATGGCTATGGGAAGTGAGTTCCATAGTAGGGGACCGAGGTATGAAAAAGATCTCCCTCCCATCCTGGATAGTTTGATTCTGGGCACAGAGAAGTTCCCTTGGGTGGAAGATCGGAGGCACCAGGAAGGCACATAAGGGTTGACCATGTCTCGGAGGTATTGGGGTGCCACGCCTGTTTTGATTTTGAACATATAGCTCAGAGCTTTGAACTTAATACGGTTCTCCACCCTGAGCCAATGCAGGTCTCTCAGAAAGCATGAGACCGGGGAAGTTCTGGGTACCCTACAAAGTAGCCTTGCGGCTGAGTTTTGTACCAGCTGAAGCCTGCGCGTCACCACCTTGTTGGATCCGAGGTAAAGGACATTGCAGTAGTCCAGTCGCGAGGTAACAAGGGCCTGGACCACTGGTTTCTGCGTGGACTCAGGCAGCATCCAGACGATCTTTCTTAGCCACCTTAAGATAGTAAAACAGTTGGCGGCAACCTTGACTGCCTGATGTTGCATAGTAAGTGAATCATCAATGATGACACCAAGATTGCAGACTTTACTGGAGGGCCGAGGGAATGCCCCATCACCTCGGGCCAATGTTGAGGGCCCCAGAGGTCTTTATTTTTCCCAGTACCAGTACCTCAGTTTTCTCTCCATTTAGTTTAAGGTAGTGGGACTGCATCCAAGATGCAATTTTTCCTAGGCCAAGCTGAAGATGAGATGGCCCAGCTGCTTTCATTCGCAGAGAGCGAAAAGATAATCTTGGGAGTCGTCAGCGTAAGAGAATAGGACAACCCTGCTTCTTCCGCTACGTTGGCCAGGGGCCTAACATATAAGTTGAAAAGTAGGGGGCTAAGAATGGAACCCTGGGGTACCCATAGGGTAAAGAATGAATATCAGAGCAAGATGTGGGGGAAAAGATTTGAAAGGTGCGATTAGACAGAAAAGAGATGAGCCAGCTAAGGGCAGAGCCGCCGATACCTAGAGACCCAAGCGTTTTTATTAGTGTGGAATGACATACCGCATCGAATGCCGCGCTAAGGTCAAGTAGGATAAGGGCGACCGTATCCCCAGCGTCCAGATGGTGACTTATCTTTTCCGTTACTCCAAGTAAAGTGGTCTCAGTGGAGAAACCGGCTCTAAAGCCGGATTGAGCATGGTGGAGGAGCTTTTGCGTTTCCGCAAATTGTGTGAGTTGGGAGTGGATATGTTTCTCCAGGATTTTAGAAAAGGCCGGTAACAGAGAAATGGGACGATAATTAGAAGGTGAGTCTGGATCAGCGTTGGCCTTTTTAAGAAGAGGGACCACCATCGCATGCTTCCAGTCCTGTGGGACCGTGGCTTCTTCTAAGGAGGCATTTAGAAGATCCAAGATGGCAAGAAGGGGTGGCGACTCTAGCTGCTTAAGCACAGAGATGGGCAAGGGGTCCTTAGGTGATCCCGATTTAATACTATCTAATATTTTTTTAAAGGAGGCTACATTGAGAGGGGGCCATGTGTCCAGATTTTTGGAGGGGGTGTATCCCATCGTGTCCTGGTCATGGTGAATGGAGTCCACAATGGGCGGTGAGGCACTTGACTGACAGGAGTTGATGTATAGCGAGGAGGAGGATTATCCCGCCCATGGCTCGTTATGTTGGAGTAAATTTTTCCGACTTTCTGGACGAAAAAGAGGCGAGTTCCTCACATTTATATTTAGTTAGTGGTGGGGGCCTGGCCAAGGTGGCAGAGCCAGCCAGCTCCTTCACTGTATTAAAAAGTGTTTTGGAGCAATTTAAAGCAGCAGAAATGGAAACTGATACAAACGCGGCGCGGGCAGATTTGCAGAGACTATGGTAAACTTTTTTAGCCATTTTATAGGTGGTTTTTAATTCGGGGTCATAATTTCTACGCCATCTGCGTTCCAGTGCTTTACATTTAGATTTTTCCACTTTCAGGGTATCAGTGAACCTAGGCGCAGGCGGGCGATGGTTGTTTACCTTTTTTTGGAAAAGAGGAGACATGTGTCTATGGCATCAAGAAGCCATTTTTGCACCGTATCAGAGAGCGTGGTCACCTTGTGTTTGGAGACGGGTAAGGTAGAGCAGAGGATGTTGTTCAGGGTGGTTAAGTCCAGGTTTTTCCAGTCTCTTTTTCCAGTCTTCAGGACTGGAAGGGAGGGACTCGCGTTGTCGGGGGGTGTCAGATTAAACCTAACACTGTAATGGTCCGACCAGCAGAGGGGGAGAGCTGCAGGACAGTGAATGATGGGAAGGTTGGAAAAAATGGGGTCCAAAAGATGGCCGGCCTTATGTGTGGAACCCGAGTTATGTAGATGGATATTCATTGCTGCCAGGTCAGAAATGAAGTTGGTGCTGATTTTGCATGTAGAATCGTCCAGATGGAGATTTAAATCACCCAGAATGGAGAAATTGGCAGTACTCATGAGTATTGGATTTATTAAACTGGGAAACGAGCCAGCCCAGGAAGCCGGGGGCCCAGGGGGGGCGGTACACCAGTATTCCAGAGAGGGAAAATTTTGTAGTAAGGACTAATTTAAAAATGGCCGCCTCACAGTCCGTGGAAGATAGAGGCTCAAATTTGCATTGAAAAAGCTTTTAAATATAATGGCTATGCCTCCCCCAGTTTTAAGGTCCCTGTCTTTTTCCTGACTATCGCATAGTTAGGGGGCAGCGCCACAGAAACATCGGGGCCAGAACTTTCATGCAACCATGTTTCAGTAAGAAATATGGCATCAGGTTGGTCAGTCAGCAATAGGTCAAAGATGTGGGCCTTATGCTTTGCGAGAGAGCGGCAGTTTATACTGAGGAAGAAAAATCCATTTGGGGTCAGTGAAAAGGGTTTGTTATATTTATTAGTGTTATCCTTGGGGGTTGGTGTAAGTGTCAGGCTAGTGCCGGGAGAGAAACCGCAACACAGGCAGGTTTCCTCCCTGCATTCCATTTGTAAGAGAGTGCAATTTAAGTTGGTAAGGGGTCGGTAATTCAATAGTTGGTTCGGTGAATAGACAAGTCTGTGCGGCACAAATAGACCGGGGCTCATGGCCCCTGGCCCCGAACTGTCGCGGACGGGCGCAGACGGGCGCAGACGGGCTTGCCTTTGGCGCGCCGCAGGCGCGCCACAGGCGCGCCCGCTGCGCGTCGGCGCCATGAATGCCTGAAATAGGCAGGCTCGCTAATGATCCCCCAAAAACTAGAGCGTGAATCGACCCAAGATGGCGGTTCTAAGCGGCGCGCAGGAAGTGAGGAAGTGGAAATGCTCACAGACCGGCTAAGCCCCTCCACTCAATCAGCACAACAGCTGCGGTGGAACGAGGAGCGCCGGTTAGTGGGAAACAGTTAAAAAGATGAAATACATTAAAAATCAGGTAAGCTTAAAAACGGAATCACAAAAGTGCAAAGAGGCGAGTAAGGTGGTGAAAAGCTCGAAACCCACACGCACACGCAAATTCACAAACAATTTCAATTAAAAATCAAAGTGCAAGTGCATCTGTCAGATATTGCCAGTAAAAGACTTAGTAGTAGCTCAGAACCGACTAGCAGCCTTTACTTCAGTGTCCGCCTCAGTGTACATCAAGATGTTTTCCTTGATTACTGTGCATTAACAACTAAGAGTCATCACAGGTTGTAAGAAATGTTATATGACCACAGCAGAACTGACGACCTATTGTTTATGGGAAGGAATACAACTGGTAAAGATATCTATTAGAGCCCTGATCCAATACTCCAGCTCGGAGGGTGTCTCAAAATGGGTCATAATCTAGTGTAGGAGAAAATAACAATCGTGAACGTGCACTTTGCAATTGGAGTGTAGGGAGCATATCATTCCCTTCATTTTTGAGTCCTTCACATGTGATGCAACACAATAGTTTTGCTGCTTTTTGATGCCATGACATCATGTTTGGAAACTAATGGTTGTCAGATGACTTTTCTCTTTACCTACGCACTGTGCTCAACGACTGAAGAACATACCTGACATCTTTGAGTACACTTCATCAGAAGCAGTTTGTAAATTACACGTTTAAGATTTTTTATATTTATTAGAGCAGAGAGGGTGACCTCGTCCTCATGAATGCCACTTAAACCTCTTCAGAAGGTTGTTATAATTTTTTTATTTATTTTTTATTGACATTTTGAGAAAAATGCATCATAAGTACAATAAAGTCAATAATAACTTACAATTTGAATGATATGAATAAATATATGGAAAAGAAGGTTGTATAGATAGAAAAAATGTCGAGTTCCGCTAGTGGGACCCTCACACCTACATTGTTTAAAGAGTGGCATAATTGAAAATGACCCCCCCACCCCCACCCAATTTTCTTTTTTTAAAAAGCCCTCATAAGTTCTCTATTACTCCATTGGGCATTAGTAACTGGTGGGTAGATCCTCGGGTTTTCTCGCTGTGACACTTCCCTTGTGATGGAATGGCAACATCAGAGATAAGTCACTGAAGGTACGAGCCTGGCTCGACCCAAGGTCCTCCGGGGCTCGAGCCAATGCCGAGCTGTGAGCGCTACTAGAAGAAAGCACACATCCCTCCTAATCCCTTCAGCAGCTATTCTCTGTCATTATCGTCACTCCTTCCAGGCACTGCCCTTCTGAGCGCCTACTGCCAGCTTCTTCAGCACATGGCATGAGTGAGAGAAGCAGGAGTGGAAATAACTTTTAGAGAGAGGGGGCAGGAAAAAGGAGAGTTAGGACAGAAAAAGACGGACAATGGTTACGAAGAGGCAGAAAAGTCAGACTAGTGAGAAAGGAGGGGAATTTGGCATGGGGAGCTGTAAGGAGTGGGAGAGAAGAGAAAGCAGAGCAGGAAAATAATGCCATGGAAGAGAGATGAGACTGACAGGCTGATGAGAAAGGTGGGTCAGGCGATGCCTGACTGACTACCTGCACTACAGGCCTATCACATGCCATAGCCAAATGTCCACTGGTCTGACTCCCGTCTGAGCACCCCTCCAGTCCCAGCCTGTCACACTATGACATCAGTTGCTGGCTTTGCTCGTGTTTTCGTTTTTAGAGGCTGACGTAGCTCCAGTGGGAGGAGCCGAGCAGCCCTGAGAGGGGGGCAGTGCCCTGCTTCTTAACGGAACCTCAGGACGGTAAGGGAAACGGAGCCCATTAGTATAGAAGCCAAAGAAAAGACCAAGTACAACGTCAAGAACGGAATCTCGTTAAAATAAGAAAAAAGCAATGGGCATTCAAATGTATGTTTATTCCAAAGTTAGGAAGCAGGGACATAATATATATACATTCTAAGGGACTCCATTCTAAACTCAATACAACATTCAGAGACGTTAGCATTTCAAGAAAAACTTACATTCACCTTATTATTATGGTGGCTTTATTCGATGACGCCGAGGTCAGGCAATCCATCCTGCGAGCCTATAATAGCGTCAGTGTTTTATGCACAACAGTCATCTTAAAAATGCATCTCTCTGTTGGACGACTATCTAAACGAAAGGCATAGAAGCTAAACAATATTTCCATACATCGTTATTAAAATATATACCAATAGTGGTAGCCACGTGCTATTTGTATCTGGAACTATAAATAATGATCCAAAAACTAGTACTACGTAAAAGCTCACCAAATTAATAAAACAAACACGTGGATAAGTATCTACAACAATGATTACTAATTGGACAAGAAAAAATGTATAGTTGTCAGCTTAATTCTTATAATTTCGTCCTCTCACGGACTAATGCCGGCAGAGCTGTCCGTTCACATATGACTGTCATTAGACTTCTGACGTATCATGGTTGAAGGCAGAAAACACTCCGCTTTAGTCCTTTTTCGTTCTTCATGTCTTGTTCGTTCCAGATGTTTACTCATGTTGTTTTCTCTCGCGACTTGGTTGAACAAGGATGCCACAAAAACAAGCATTTGCAATGAAATAGGTCTCCAATTTACGGTAGACCTATTGCATTGGCAACTTGGCATCACGTACAGCGGGGGAGAGAAGGCATGGACAGCGGCGGGGCGGGGGGAGAGAAGAGAAGGCAACAACAAAGCTGCATGACTACGAAGGAAATAGACACGCCCGTGTAACAACGAAATAAAGGGGCCAGTAGCCATGGGAGGATACCAATGACGTCATGGCCATAGTAAGGCGGGACTAACAAGCCTATTTTGGAATCACACGCCAGCATTTACGAAGGACAAAGAAAGAAGTCAATCAAAAATATGGGCGAAGAGTGGGGGCAGCTTATCTCCCATACTCTACTACCGCAGTCTCGCAGAGCGAGCAGCGAATGCGCGCTGCCGCTAAAGCTCGGCCTAAAAATAGTTTAATGAATCACCTGCCGGTGTTGCATGCAAAGTTTCTTTACTTTCTCCACATAAAAGACTTATTTACACATTGGAACATTTTAGTCACTCAGTGTGAACAAGGGACATAATGTTTTTTTCGACTGAGCTGGTGGAAAAAAAAAAAACCTGTTATTAAACCTGAATCCTAACGTAATAAAATTGTCTTGTGGTCATGACCTGTAATTTTATAGTGTGAACTATATGTTCACACTCACACACAAAATACCTATGCTTGTTTCTATGTAGACTAATACACCTAAAAGCTATTTATGTACACCATCAATCATACGTGTGTTTATCTACTGACATCCCCCATAGCTGTGTACGCACTCCTGTCTATCTGCAGAACTTGTCGCAGGCTGGATATGCACGGACATGGCTCTGTGTGCAGGTGTATGGCTCCTGACAAATGAAGGTGTGTGGTGAGACGAGGGCAGGGTTAAAAAACACAGCACCTTGACTGGAGCTTATAGGTAAGGGATTTCTCCGGCTGTTCAGACTCAATTAGTGCAGCTGACATGGCAGTTTTTTGTTATTCTCTTTTAGGTTTCGTCTGGGCTTGCGCTGTGCTTGAGAAATCTATTGTTTTCAATATAAACTTAAAAGGGACTCACATTACGCCTCCTCTCTTTCCTGGCTTCTCATTGGTTTCTGTGCGTGCCACTTACTTTTCCTCCATTTCTATTGGCTGTAGCATATTTTCCTGCATTTACCAGTGCTTGTTCCTCGTCTGCTTCTCTTATCAGTTTCCAGCTGCTGAAATACTGTTAACATCTGCTTTGGTGGAACTATTTTTTCATAAAGTGTTGCCTCTTTTTGATTTTTACTCTTGCAGAATATCTATATAACAATGTATCACCCAGCGAGATTAAGTCATTTGCATAGAATCACAGGATGTTGCACCACCGAGACTCGAACCGGGATCCCCAGCTCTTGAGTTAGCAGCTCTAGCTGCCGCGCCACATCCTCTCCGCTCCCGTCTTATCTGTAAGGGAACTCTTTCCTTCTCCCAGAGGATGATTGATAAAAACAGCTCTTTATTCATCACATAGGCAAAACCGATGCATTACCAATGCTTGTTCCTTTCTGAAACTCTTATCCTCTCTCTGTTCTTCCTTAATTAGAATGCAGACAGACCAGCTGAAATTGCATTGACGCAAGGCCCCTCACAGAGAGCGTGGTTTGGCAATAAACACATTAGAGCACTTAAGGGGAAAAATTATTTTTTGTCATTAATTAAAATGTTAGTGTGCGCGTGTCTGTGTTCAAGTATACGTGAACCATGCAAATATTTACACGCGTGGGCCTTCCAAAATGGGCAGACGGGCAGGCCTTCTTTCAAGCGCAATATCCTTTCTCTGACATTTATAAGTAGCTATTTGGAATAGAACATGGAACATGAGGACAGGATTGGAATCATATCTGTAGTTACATAGCTGATCGTGCAAATAGCGCTACTGATGTCATTTAAATCGCTCTGTAAGTGTGTTTTGACCTGCACACCTTATTATTCAGGTCTAACGTGAAACTATAATTAGGTCAAAGTGACTTTTAATGCATTTGGCGTGCCACTGCGTAATGGGGTGTGGCCCTAACCCCAGTGTAAGAATTGCCTTTGAGAGGACACGGAAAAATCCAAACCTGCGAAGTGCACAGCAAGTGTCCCTAAGGTTTCTATGATTTTATCACATTTACTCAATTTTCATGCATACAATAAATATTTTAAATCAAAATAAGTTTTCAAGGTAAGTTTCTATTTCATCCTTGCATGTTACAAGGTGTTTAAACAAAAAACGTTGTTGATCACAAACAATGAGTACAATCTTTGTATTCAATACAACTTGATAATGCTAACAGTTTGAAACAAAAAAACGACCCAATGCATTTCAGGTTAGAGAACCCTTCTTCAGGGGTACGTATAACAAGATAACAGTAATTAGAAGCAATTGATGAACAACTGATAGCCAACTCCGTTCGGAACTACAGGAGTAAGATAAAAAACACAGTCAATGTCGTATATTTGTCAATATCAGACACAATCAGAAAGGTAGGAATTGCACACACGATTTCCAATTTTAAAAAATATGAGAAAATAGAGCCAAAAGATAGAAACCAAAGCGGAGTGCGTTGCCATAATAAAAAGGAAGAAGAGAACTTTGGTGCAATGGATGGTGCAAAAAACATTAAGGCCTGGACTACCGCCCACGAGCAGGCTTTGGGCGACAGGAGTGTGCGGCAAGACGGTACCTGCTGCCCTCATTGGACTGTGTGGTGGATGTAGGTTGAGCAGGAACACTGAACGGGGCAACAGAGGGGCGACAAAACCCTCCAGAAGGACCGCGATTGGGGCCGTAGCCAGGAGTGGATAAGAGGCGGTCGCCTGGCTCACTGGCAGGGTCATTGGTGTGGACGTTCCCCGCGCTCGCAGAGGAGCCCATGAGAGATCGCTTGCAGCCAGAGTTGGAGGGAACTGCTGGACGGAGCACTTGGTGGTGAGTGTCAGGGGAAACCACCGGTGGGCGATCAAGGTTTTGGCTGAGCGCTGATAGCCTGTGTGAGTGAGACACCGTGCTGGCTGGGGCCCTGGTGCCAGGAACAAGAACACGATTGTCGCGGTGATCGGCAATGGCCTGAAACATACCGCGAGGACTCCTGGTTGCCGGTGTGGGAGCGTGAGGTCCCCTGAAGGATGGCACGACCGGTGGCCTGACTGCGGCTCCGGCGCTCTGACTGGGGGAAGACCGTGTGGAGAAGGACTAAAGAGGAGGTGTGCTGAAGGTGCGTAGCAGTGGACTGTACACTGCTGAGATAGGAGGGCGACTGAAACTGGGCCCCTGACACATGCTGCACGACGATAACCCCACCGAGCAAGAAGAGGCAACAGCGGTGACCCTGCGGGACACCCATCGCTGGCTGTGAAAAGGGACAGGGGGAAGTGAGGGAGGCCTACCTCATCATGGGCAAACCCAGGGGCCGTCAGGCTGGGGTTCCCCAGGAACAGGAGGATGATACGCTGGAACTGGCACGGAGCGCCCTGGATGATCCGGTGCAGCAACAATTACAGCAGATACTGGCTGCTATTGCTGACACAAAGGCGACCCTCCATCAGGACATCAGCACAGTCGCAGTGGGGCTTGGCCTATTGAGGGACGAACACAAAAAGCTCTCTGAGAGGGTCAAGAAAACCGAACTCAGCATTGCAAAGTTGGAACTGGGGCACAAGGATGTAGCGCAGCAGGTGCAGGCCTTAACAGATAGGGTGCAGATCTTGGAACGCAGGGCTGAAGATGCGAAGGGATGCAATCGGAGGAAGAATGTGCGGGTCGTGGGGCTGCCGGAGGGGTCAGAAGGAGATGACATGGTGACCTTCCTAGAGGCATGGTTCAGGAATGTTGTGGCTCCAGAGGGACTTACCGCCTTCTACACACTTGAGAGAGCCCACAGAGTACCGGCCAGACCGCCGGCCCTGGGCAGGCCCCCGAGACCGGTGGTGACCCGCCTGCTCCACTTTCGAGACAGGGACTTATTATTGCAAAAAGTGAGAGCAGACGGCCCCTTTACTGTGGACAATGCCAGAGTCACGCTGTTTCCGGACTACACGATGGAGGTGCAAAGGAAGCAGGCCTCTTACATAGCGGTCAAGAAAGCTTTGAGAGATGAGGGCCTCCAGTACTCCCTGATGTTCCCGGCCCGCTTGCGTGTTATCCTAGACGGGAGCACACATTATGTTGACTCCCCCCAAGAAGCTTGGGACTGGCTGGAGAATTATAGGAAGGAAACGCCGAGAGGTGCGGGAGAGAAACCGGATCGAGCTCTCAACCGAACCTTACGACCACGACGGCGCCCCCACAACAGGACCCAGAAGAAACCCACGCTCACCCAAACTGCACAGGAACGAGCGGCGGTGCTGCAGGCAGTGGTGGAGCTGGCGCAGGAATGACCCCCTGTGACGGATGAAGAGGAGTCGGATACTACTAGAGGATCGGCTGGGATAGATTCAGACTCTTCCCAAACTGGCGAGGACCAGATGCCAGTGGTGACACCGCAGACGGTGGGTAACATTGCCTGAAGGGTGGGGCAGGATTAGAGTAAGCAAGAGCCCTGCAGCCTGACGAAGCTGGTGGAAGTTTGGGGAAGGGCCTGGACTGGCTTCGAAACTTTGAGGCTGATGCACATTGACTGGAGACCTGTCGAGCCAGCTGCTGTCCCCACTACCTCTGTATTTGTCACAGGTTTTTGTGTGATTTGTTTTCGTGGTTTGGATGGGTACTAGTTCTATAGTAGCTGTCCTGGGGAGGGGGAGGTGGGGTTGTTTCTTAGTTTGGGGGTTCATTAGGGCCAGGCATGTCACTAGAGCAGTTTTTAAAGTTGAATTCCCGACACGGCTGGGATGGGGTCCGCCGATAACTTGAAGTGTTTATCATGGAATGTGCGCGGAATGCATTCAATGTGGCGCCGCCAAAAATTACATGCATATTTAGTGCAGAGGGGAGTTCATATTGCATTGCTACATGAAACCCACCTGCAGGCGCAGGAAGGGGCAGCATTGCAGCGGCGCTGGCGTGGCCAATTGTACTACACAACTTATTCCGCTTTTGCTCGGGGAGTGTTGATCTGGGTGCGGGCGGGGGTACCCTTTCAGTACAGGGAGAAGATTATAGATCCGGAGGGGAGGTATGTGGTGGTACTTGGGAAACTTGACGGACGTGACATTGCTCTGGGGAGCATCTATGCTCCTAATACGGAGCAACCAGCCTTTCTCTCGCAGTTGTCCGGAAAGTTAGCACCCTATTTTACCGGTTCAGTATTGCTTGGAGGGGATTTTAATTGTATAGCAGATGTGATCTTGGACCGCTCGCACCCCCGCTCCCTAATGCCCCCACTCATAAGATCGCGGAGGCCAGGCGCAATTGGCAGAACCAATGGGGCTTGGTGGATACTTGGAGGGCCCAACACACGGATGACCGAGATTACTCTTATTTCTCGGCATTGCACGACCTTCATGTGCGCCTGGACGCATTGTTATGCACTCCGGACGTCCATACAGGAGTGCAGGGTAGTGAATACCTCTCCAGGACACTGTCGGATCATAATCCCGTATTGCTCTGGATGCGATGGTCACGAATCCGGGCCAGGATACCGACGTGGCGATTGCGACCGGAGGCATTGGAGGACCAAGTGTTCCGAGAGACGGTGGGTACGGCCATCACTCATTATTTTGGGGATAATGAGGGAACCGCCTCCACACCACTAGTGGAGTGGGACGCCTTTATAACGGTGATCAGGGGAAGCTGCATAGCTGAAGCGGTATGTGTGCGTAGGGTACTTCTAGGAGAAGTAGGAGATGCGGAACAGCGCCTGCGGGATATAGAGCAAGATCGCCCTGAAAGACCCGATAAACAACGGGAGTTGGAAGAGGCGAGGGAGGCAGTGGCAGGACAAGTGGAGCGACTGCGATGTTTTGATCACAAAGCCTATATCGAATGCACTCACATCGAGGGAGACAAGTCGGGTGCTCTGTTAGCCTGGCTGGCCAACCCGTCGCGTAGGGGCTCGGCGATATTGGCGATCCGGGACACTCGGGGGGCTGCTTGCTTACCTCAAGGGGGTATAAATGAGCTGTTTTATGACTTCTACAAGGAATTATACAAGAGTAGGACGAGCTGAACGGACGATGACCTGGGTGGGTTTACACGCGAACTCCAGCTTCCACAACTAGATGACGATCAAGCTGAGGTGCTAGGCGGAGATATTGAGTTGAGGGAAGTTCGGGCGGCTATTAAACATATGGCACGAAACAAAACGCCGGGGACAGACGGCCTTCCGATCAAGTTTTATTTAACTTACTCTGAACAGTTTGCACCACGCCTGGTAGCAATATATAATGAGGCGAGACGTTTGGGCCACCTCCCCGTGTCCACAAGAGAGGCGGTTATTTTTCCTCTCCTTAAACCGGGTAAGTTGGCATGGGACAGATCGGCTTATCTCCCGCTGTCCATGCTTAACACGGACTATAAGATATTGAGTCGCATCTTGGCTACCCGATTATTGCCCCACATGTCAACAATAATACATCGGGATCAGGCTGGTTTTATTCCTGCTCGTAATAAGGCCTTAAACGTTCGGAGATTGATGCAGGTACTCGAAGCGGACTCTTACTCAAAAGATACTGCTGCGATATTTGCCGTTGATATAGAAAAGGCGTTTGATAGTTTGGAATGGCCCTACCTGTTTCATGTTATGGCTCGATTTGGGCTGGGGGGCAAATTTATAGCTTGGACGGCTTTACTTTATAAGTCCTCTATGGCGCTGGTTAGGACGGGTGGGGTGATATCCGAAGCTTGCGAGGTGAGTCGAGGCATGAGGCAGGGATGCCCCTTATCCCCGCTGCTATTTGCACTGGCCATGGAACCACTGGTGGCAAGGCGAGGACTGGGAGATGCTATCGGGGTCTACAGGTGCAGGGTCAGGCTCATTATATCACCTTGTACGCAGATGACCTATTAATGTTTTTAGAAGACACGGGGCAGGCGTTGTTGGGGGCGAAGGTGCTGTTACACGACCTAGGGGAGATGTCTGGCCTTCGAGTTAACTGGGCTAAATCATGCCTGTTCCCAACGGACGGAGACAGGGGCGGTTTGCAGGTAACGGCGGGTGTGCGGTGGGAAAGTAGGTGCCTCCCGTATCTAGGGGTCCAGATTTATCATGCTCGGTTGGATGTATTAGAGGGCAACGTAGTCAGAGCGATAAGAGGGCTGGCGGGCAGCTTTGAGTTTTGGGGATCGCTCCCATTATTGCTTGCTGGGAGAGTGGCCTTACTCAAAATGGTAGCCCTTCCCCGATTGTTGTATTATTTCAGGACATTGCCGATTTGGATCCCCGTGCGGATTTTTAAACAACTCACGTCTATGATCACAGGGTTTTTATGGGGCACTGGGAGGTGGCGGGTTGCCTTGACTGTACTGATGCGCCCGAGATCAGAGGGTGGATGGGCGGTGCCCGACTTCGAAACTTACTATTTAGCCGCGCAGCTGCAAAGGTTGATGCAGAGAATGGCGCTGAGGCTGCGTGGGTCGGAGGAGGACAGAGGGGGAGCCCCGGAGCTGAAGCTGCTCTCTCAGATCTTGCTAGACCTCCCTGTCCGCATTGGCGTCCTTCCAGAGGACCTTAAAACAGCACGGCAATGTTGGAGGCGGAGTCTCAAATGAGCAGGTATACTAGTGCCGTATGCCCCTGATATTCCGCTTTCTATGCGTGAGGCACTCCCCCACGGGGGCTCCTGGAGGTAGTTGAGTACCTGGGACGAGCAGGGATTGTCCACTATTGGGGATCTATATGAGGATGGGAATATGTTGCCCTTTCATGTATTTCAGGAGCGATTTGACCTACGAGGGGGTGACTTCCTGCTTCACGCAGCGCTTACCGTGGCTATCCGTGCACACTGGAAGGAGGGTCAGACAAAGCCTAGGGCTTCTTTGGGGTGTCAATATATTGTAACTGCTGCGGGGAAGTACAAGGCGGTCACATGCCTGTACAAGCGCATGACCCAAGAGAAACTGGCACCTTTGGAGGTACTTAAACGCAAGTGGGAGGTAGACCTGGAAAGTGAGATACCGGATAGGGTGTGGGCTGAGGTGGTGAAACGGGCGTGGAAGAGCACCAGAAATGCTCGATTTCAACTGGTTCACTTTTACATTTTACACCGTGCCTACCTCACACCGGCCAAAATTAAAACATACTTCAATACGGATACAGATGAATGTCCACGGTGCCGGAGGGAGGAGGCGGACTTCCCGCACATCATCTGGGGGTGCCCACTACTAACTAGTTATTGGACCGAGGTGGTCGCACTATTAAATGCTGTGATGGACAGAGAACTGGAGCTGGCTATGGGGTCTTGTATACTGCGTTGGTTTCCCCATACGGCTAAAACTAAGGTTACTAGTAAGTTTATAGATATGGGGCTAGTATTGGCCAAAAGGGAAATCACGATGCATTGGAAAGCGAGGGGGGCCCCTGGAGTAGCTAGATGGAAGAGGGAGTTCATCAAATGGGCGGAATGTGATGGGATAGTTCGATTACAGCTTGCAAAGAGAACGGGGAGCGAGAAGGCGTTGGAAGCAGCCAGGGCATGGGAACACTTAGTGGGATTATTGAAAGACCCAGACACGGATAGCGAGGATGACACTGAGCCGGACGCGCCGGAAATAGTGTAGCGACATAATAACATGCAACTGAAGTGGTACGAACACACCCGGAGCACACATGATAGGCGATCCTGGAGTGACAGCCCGCACATACTCACTTTATTTGGCTATGGGATATCGCCAACTATGCAAAGCCAAGGTATGGTATAGCTTAATACTGCAGTGGCATGCCTGGGGAGAGGGTGGAGGGAGGAGGGTCGGGAGTTTGTTAGATTAGGAAAGTTAGGATAATAGATATAGGTATATTTTGAGAATTTTATTGAGCAGTGAAGGCTGTTCCCCAGTAAACATGAGTAATAATCCTGTATTATTCCTTTCAATCCACTATTTTGTGATATCATACTGGTGAGACTACACCGCAGACTGTAGACTTGCATGACCGTAACAATCATTAAAGGGGAACCACTGGGAGAGGGCTTGGATAAGCAATTATTGTTTGTGAACCATAAACCTAATAAAGTTTGTTTAAAAAAAAAGAAAATCGAGCGAGCAGGCAGGGCTGGAGGAAAGCAGATGGTGCTTTGCAGTTATGTTATGTTAATTGGGTCTTGTTAACCATAAGCTTTCACCCTATCAGGGTCTCATGGCGCTGCTGCGAGAGTTCCAACAGATATTGACAGTGGTGTTAAGAGTGATTAGAACATCCATGTTTTCAGCCCTTTTTTGAAAGGTCTGTGGCCGGTGCATGCCCGGAGATGTGTAGGGAGCTGGTTCCAGTACTGAGGGGCTAGTTAAGAAAATGATCTCCAGCCATTTCTGGCAGTGCGGGCCCTGTGGGGGAGCAACAAATGTTTTCCACCCGCCCGGAGACTCCTTATTGGCGTATACCATTTAAGTTTTATTTGTAATACTGTGGCCCATTTCCATGTAAAGACTTGTGTGTTAGGCAGATGAGTCTGAAACGTGTTTGTTTCCTTATTGGTAGCCAGTGTAGGTTTTTTAGGATGAGGTCGGACGGTGAACGTGGAGGAAGATGAAGTACCAACTGTGTTGCAGTGTTTTGTGCCACCTGGAGTCTGGTATATAGCTCTTCATTCATGGAAGCCATTAAGGCGTTTCCATAGTCCAGCCGACTGCTTATGAGTGCCTGGACTAGGGATTTCCTTGAACCCAGTGGAATCCACTGGAATATGTTTCATAGGGTGCGCATGATGCCATAGCAGGTGCCTACTATATAGTTTACGTGGTCCGTCATGGACAGTTTGTGGTCTACTATTATTCCTAGATTCCTTACAGTTGCTTTTGGGATGGTGCTTGGACCGAGACAAGTTGGCCACCAGTCGTCCGACCAGAATTCATGTGCTTTCCCAAATAGTACCAACTCTGTTTTACTTGCGTTAAGTTGTAGGCAGTTCGTCTGCATCCAGCTGGCAATATGATTCATGCAGTTTCTAAATCTTATTTTGGTGTCTGCAAGCATGGGTCCCATGGTTATGACCAGCTGTGTCTCATCTACATATAAGATGACCTCAAATCTATATGATTTGATTACTTTTGCCAGCGGTGCGACGTATACATTGAAAAGGGTGGGGAGGTGAATATTGCAGTGAGACACCGACCCTCCTCAGTGTAGCAGGCAGCTGGCTACAGTGGTGCACTCTCATCTGAGGGCCATGCCGCATAGACCCGAGGGGCATCATCCCCACTCCCTGACAGCAGGCACCGCACACCTTGAAAAAGGAAAACTAATTTGCCCATGAACACCAGCCAGTAAAGGTCAGTGGCACTACTCCGGTGGGGTGGCACCAGTTTCCAGAAAAACAACGGCCACAGTGCCACCCCCCAGATTCATGTAAGGGCACTGCTGCTGGAGTAATGACTCACTCTGGATAGAATGATTATCTTGTGACAGGCCGACCAAGTGACATGGTACGGCCTCTTAAGCTGAAGCTGGATCTGCGCTTGAATCAATGCAGTCAGCCACGCCCCAGCCCTCGGCGTGCTGTGGTGATCGTTCAGTTGCAGACTACTTGTAGTGTCCCATTTTATTTTATCATAATATAAACACAGACAGAGACTAAGGCCTGTATGCAGAGTGGGTCTCAGCTGTAGCACAGAGTTCATAGCACTCTTTGCGCTGCTAATAATGCAGCTCCTCTCCTACACCGGTCACTGTCCTGGTCTGTGCCTCGCAGTGCACAAGTGGAGTCAAGGCACTAATAATGCATGAGTATGCATTTTAGTGCAGTGATGTGGACTACCACAATAAAATTTGTTAGTTTAACCCCTCAAGCGTGAAACTTGGCAGGGCTGCTTCTGAGCACCATTGTAGCCTTAGTGCACCTCTGACCAGTCTGTGTTGCTGCCTCTGAGTGCCCTGCCCTCCGGTGCTCCTTTGAATCCCTGCAGCCTCAGTGCACCTCTGAGGTGTTACACCTTCGGTGCTTCTTGGACCCCCTGCAGCCTCAGTGTTACTCTGAGCTCCCTACAACCTCAGTGCTCCTCTGAGCCCCTTGCAGCCTCAGTGCTCCTCTGATCTCCCTGCATCCACAGTGCTCCTCTGAGCTCTTTGCAGCCTCAGTGCTCCTCTGAGCTCTTTGCAGCCTCAGTGCTCCTCTGAGCTCTTTGCAGCCTCAGTGCTCCTCTAAGCTCCCTGCAGCCTCAGTGCTCCTCTAAGCTCCCTGCCGCCTCAATGATCTTCCGAGCTCCCCGCAGCCTCAATGCTCTTCCGAGCTCCCCGCAGTCTCAATGCTCTTCCGAGCTCCCCGCAGCCTCAATGCTCTTCCGAGCTCCCCGCAGCCTCAATGCTCTTCTGATCTCCCTGCAGTCTCTGTGCTCCTCCGAGCCCCCTGCAGCATCATTGCTCCTCCGAGCCCACTGCAGCCTCAGTGCTCTTCCTAGCCCCCTGCAGCCTCAGTGCTCTTCCTAGCCCCCTGCAGCCTCAGTGCTCTTCCTAGCCCCCTGCAGCCTCAGTGCTCCTCTGAGCCCCCTGCAGCCTCCGTGCTCCTCTGAGCTCCTGCAGCCTCTGAGGCCCCTACATCCTCAGTGTCCCCCTGAGCTCCCTGCAGCCTCAGTGGTCCTCTGAGCCCCCTGCAGTCTCAGTGCTCCTCTGAGCCCCCTGCAGTCTCAGTGCTCCTCTGAGGCTGCCTGCAGCCTGAGTGCTCCTCTGTGCCCCCTCATCCTCAGTGTAACGCTGAGCTTCCTGCATCCCCAGTGCTCTTCTGACCTTCCTGCAGCCTCAGTGCTCATCTAACCTCCCTGCAGCCTCAGTGCTCCTCTGAGTTCCCTGCAACATTAGTGCTCCTATGAGCTCCATACAACTCCCCCGCAGCCTCAGTGCTCCCCTGAACCGCTGCAGACTCAGTGCTTCTTTTGTTTCCCTGCAGCCTCAGTGCGCCTCTTAGTGAATACAGCACCGGCACTCTTCTGAGCTCCCTGCAGCTTTTGTTCTCCTCTGAGCCTCTCTGCACCCTTGGCGCTCCTCTGAGCTCCCTGTAGCCTTGGGGCTCCTCTGAGCACTATGCAGCTAGAGTACTCCTCTGAGCTCTCTACAGCCTTAGTGCTTCTCTGAGCCCCCTGCAGCCTCAGCGCTCCTCTGAGCTCGATGCTGCCTCAGTGCTCCTATGAGCCCCAGACAACTCCCCCGCAGCCTCAGTGCTCCTCTGAGCTCCCTGCAGCCTCAGTGCTCCTCTGAGCTCCCTGCAGCCTCAGTGCTCCTCTGAGCCCGCTGCAGCCTCCATGCTCCTCTGAGCTCCTGCAGCCTCTGAGGCCCCTACATCCTCAGTGTCCCTCTGAGCTCCCTGCAGCCTCAGTGGCCCTCTGAGCCCCCTGCATCCTCAGTGGCCCTCTGAGCCCCCTGCATCCTCAGTGGCCCTCTGAGCCCCCTGCATCCTCAGTGGCCCTCTGAGCCCCCTTGCATCCTCAGTGGTCCTCTGAACCCCCCTGCAGCCTCATTGAACTTCTGATCCCTGTGGTGCCAGTGCTTTTCTGACCTCTCTGCAGACTCAATTCTCCTCTGAGCCCCCTGCAGCTTTGGCGCTCCTCTGAGCCCCCTGCAGCTTTGGCGCTCCTCTGTGCCCCCTACAGCCACAGTGCTCCTCTGAGCCCCCTGCAGCCTCAGTGCTTCTCTTAGCCCCTGCAGCCTAGGTGCTCCTCTGAGCTCCCGCAGCCTCAGTGCTCCTCCGATCCTCCTCCCGCAGCCTCAGTGCTCCTCTGATCCTCCTCCTGCAATCTCAGTGCTCCTCTGAGCTCTCTGCAGCATTAGTGCTCCTCTGAGCTCCCTGCAGTCTCAGTGCTCTTCTATAACTCCTGGTTCCTCAGTCATTTTGCGAATTGCGAAATAATCATGAAATTGGGTGAGGAGAATGATGACCACTATTTTATCTTCTTGGCCGCTAAAACGTTTTCCGGCAGAAATGATGGCATCTGATTGGCTGTACGTGCACATGTCACTATGTGGAGCTGTACAGGCATAATATTACAGAAGTGAATGTGTAACAGTGTCATTGGTGCTCTGAGTGTGAAGTCTGTGACTAGGTCACTTCCCAGTTTATTTTATCCTGCTTGCAGCTCAGTAATCATACCCAAAGCCGAGGATAGCTCAGGACTGTCATGGTAACACGTGATTTGTGGCACCGATCAGCCTGGCCCGCTCAATCTATGTGAGCTTCTCACAGGTGCTGCTCTAAGACAGATTTAAAAGCTTCCATCAGTCCTCATGGCAACCATGGCTGGATTGGGGAACCACACAGTAAACAGCCATGACACACAACACCTATTAGCAGGGAGAAGAATACCTTAGAAGTTGCAACCCTCCCCTGCTCCTCGAGCTATGTTCACAGCTCACATTCTGCAGTGCCCAGCTGTCACCCTTGCCTGTGATGAAAGATGGAGTTCATGGGGGCCAAGAAGTGGCAGATCGAGCTCATGGATGGCCATCACTTGTTCTCCTTTGCTGAGCCAGTTCAGTTTCCAAGTAACTGGCAACAGACGTGCATCCACTGCCGTCTACAGCAGGTCTTTACAATCATTGTTTTTTAGGTCTCGCCTGAGCCAGCGCATGCGCTGCTCTGGCGAGACTTTTAGTAAGTGGGCTTCAAAAAGCTGACCACAGCTTTTTGTGTGGCCTAGAGCGTGCGGTTACGCGCACAGTCGCCATCTGGCTTTCCTGTCTCGTCATGGCTCATTAAGCGCATCGCTTGCGGGCACCCTTACAGCCCGCGATCGTGATCACTTTCACTTTCACGGCCGCGTCACTTTGACGGCCACGCGCCCAATGCTTGTTTCTGTCATTTTGTCTCCCTGTCTCTCACTGTCTGTGTTCATTGACCCCTCTACTTCAGTTGCTTTCTCTCTGCCTATCTTTTCGCGTCTCCAAGTGTCTGCTCTTGTCTTGCCCTCTCTTTTCCTTGCTTCTCTCTTGCTCCATCATTCGACCCCTTCCACATTTCTCTCACCAGTCTGTTTTCTCACCAGTACTTTCTTTACTCTCACCCTTGTCGTTCTTCCCTTTCTTTTTCATTGCCCTCCCAATGTTGCCGTCCCACTTTGCCCCTCTCTGCGTCTCCCTCTCCGTGCTTCTCCCTGCCTTGCCCTCTTCTCCTCTTTTCTGTGTCTCGCCCTCCATTTCTCTGCTCCCCGTCTCTCTGCCTGCCGCCCTCCGTAATGTGTCTCTCCCTCCTCCTGCCTCACTCTTTCCCTCTTCGCTGCCCTCCCCCCTCTGCTCTCTGAGTCCCCTCCACAGGTGCTCCTCGTTTTCCTCTCTCACTACCTGTTTACCGCCTCTCGCTTTCTCGGTCTCGTCCTGCCATACTCTCTGCCTCTCCCTGACTCTTTTCTTCGCCTCTCTAAACTGTCTCCGGTCAACCCTCTGCCTCGTTATCTCTTTCCCCTCCACCACACGCCCTTCTCTATCTTTAAATCCAATGTTGTCTTTCCTCCAGTCTCCCCTTTGAATTTAATGACCCATAAAATGCCCCCTTCTGCCTTTCCCGTTCTCCCCCCCTCCTCGCCGTCCAATCTAACTCTGACCCCTCATCTCAGTTTCTCCCTTCCAGGCCCTCTTCACTGTTTCTCTCCCTGCCTCTCCCCGCCCCCTCCCCCCTGCCTCTCTCTGTCCAGGCTCTCTCCCTTGCACCGTCTTCTTCTTTCCCTCCCCTCCTCTCGCTCCCTCGCTGCGTTTTAATGACCCGTAAAATGGCCTCTTTCATATGATCTTTTTTGGTGGTGATGCGCAACGTGGAAGTCCGTTTCCGCCTTTCTCTCTTCCTCCCTCGTTCTGTGATGATGATGAGGAGCCCTGCGCCCCACCCACGCCAAAGGCCTCGTTACTGGAGCGAGAAAGCGGGGCTGGACCGAGCCACCCTTCTCCCGGCTGGCACCTCACCTGCGCCCCCCTCACCTGCCCCCTCACTCGCGCCCCACCCACCCTCACTTGCGTCGCCCCTACAGGGCAATTTTTTTTAAACAAAAATTATCAATCCATACAGCCGTCGCCTCTGGCGCTATCCTCAGGCCAAAGATTTGTCGGACGGAGGAGTCATATATTACTTACATATGTATTCATTCATTTGTTTATATATTTATGTACAATAAAACCATACATGTCGCGCTGCGCTCACCAGATTTCTCACTGCACACGCCGATAGGGGATATCTTAGCAAAGGCAGGCTCTGCTTGGACCTCTGACACAAATTAATTTAATTATTATTACTAAATGTGCTGATTCTGTGCAATACACTTATCTCCTTCAACAAAGTTCACTTTCAAAATGTTGTCCAGTGCCGTCTGGATAAAAATGCTCCTGTAGAGCCAAAAGTCGCTTAATGTTCCTCCTAAAGTGCTTTCAGATGCACTATTCCTCTATTACAATGTAATCCACGGAAAGCCTTTAAAGCAGCATCCAGATGACAGCAATACTACTGTGTACCCAATATCTTTTCTTCACTAACGAGGGTCCAGTCAATTGGCTATTAGGTGCAAGGTGCAATTTAATAAAACAAATCCCCCTTGCAGGGCACACTTTACTAACAGAATAAAACAAGCATTGGCATAGCCAATAGGTCTCGCCTTTGGGACCTTATAAGTGTTTAGCCATGCAACAGTTGATGTTGTTGCACCAAGGATATTGTGCTGCATAACTAAATACTTTTAAGGTCCCAAAGGCGAGACCTATTGGCTATGCCAATGCTTGTCTACCATGCATTGAATTCTCCCTGTAAAGGGTGCCTTCCGTAAAGGAAAGTTGGTTCAGTAAAGAATTGAGGGGCATATTAGCAAGGCCGGCGATAAAATTATCGCCGTTTTAGCGGTAGGAAACTGCCGCTAAAACGGCGATAATGGGCTTGATAATATGCGTCATAGAATTCCAATAGAAGCCCAGGTTAGATGTCCTGCACATCTAACCTGGGCTTCTATTGGAATTCTATAACGCATATTAGTAAGCCCATTATCGCCGCTTTAGCGGCAGTTTCCTGCCGCTAAAACGGCGATAATTTTATCGCCGGTCTTGCTAATATGCCCCTGACACCGCTGAGCCAGAAAAAACATTTAAATAGATAAAATATGACTTTTATGCACATTTGCATTATGATTCAGAAAGTGTTTTTGGTTAAATTGTTGGATAAAACGACAAGGTTTTGCATACCGATGTCTACGAAATGTATGACATTGGTGCACACCTTTGTTTTTTCAGGCTTGGCAGTGATAACATTGTAAACTTTTCATCAAAATTAAAGGCCCTGCTTTTGTTGTTTACATGTGGAATGTCTGCCTATTGCACAAGCAATGTGTACCCTGTGCAGACTCCAGCAGTCTGAAACGCTCTGTATTGAGTGTGAATTATGCACAACAAAACTTTTTTGGGTTGAAACTGTAAGATTATTTTTTATTTTTTTAAACTTTGGATGTGGGGCTCAAACGTGCAAATCTGAATTTTAAGCAACACCACTTGTGTAGTGGACCTCGGACGCCTGTGCCTTAAAAAGGAAAAGTAAATCTGCGTACACCAGAATCCAAAGCGTTGTTGCCATAAAATGTCATAATATGGGGGTCACTTGTTATTGATTCTTCAGTCCAAATTAACAATCTTGATTGTGCATTAGATATACAGACAAATAGACCAGGCTTCAAAGCTTGTTCCATGGAGAGCAGAATTGTTACATAACTGCCATCATATTTTTTCTGTAGGTGGTCCTTCTCAACACTATGATTGCATGTCTGAAGACAGCTTATGGTATTATTGACTGCAAGTCTGATTTGGGGTGATGCTTTTATGAGAGATTTGATGACAATATTCATTAATTTGTGAGAAGGTATTTCAGTACTTGGGGCATTTGTTGTGAAGAATTATCCATAACCTATGCTTGTGTGATTTATGATTCACTGATGTGTGTCTTTTACTAGTAGTGGGTTAATAAATATAGAATATATTCCTCCAGAGACCAGTTGTCTGTGCCTATTCTCTGTTGGTTGTTTTATGCTTCCTTACCCAGTTAGTCAATGAGAACAAGCAGAGAAAGATTCTACTGCAAAATCTCTATATGGATGTTTCAA
Organism: Calotriton arnoldi; assembly: GCA_963921515.1. Classification (NCBI taxonomy): domain Eukaryota; kingdom Metazoa; phylum Chordata; class Amphibia; order Caudata; family Salamandridae; genus Calotriton; species Calotriton arnoldi. The sequence continues at coordinate 56,491 of CAWUFW010021475.1, read as the reverse complement.
ATGGCATGACACCCTCACATCGCTGCTTTATAGGAGAAAACTAACTTGCCTTTGGACATTGTAGGTCTGCAATGTTATGAAACAGCTCCTTAGATTTAAAATACTGCTAATTTGTTCAGAGAAGTAATTCAATATTGCTTGCATTATGGAAGTTTACTTCACAAAGTCAATAAGATTCTAAGGCAGTTCCAGTGGCGCTTCCAGGGATCTGGTATTTGGAGTCTGGGTTAGTGGAGGGACGGTTCACACACTCTACTAGTCCTAGAAGTTACTGGTTAATCTTGGGTGTACTAGTGCTGTAGCTGTGGGCTAGCAACCAGTTAAGTGTCATGTTAAGGGGTACACATTTTTACAAAACTTAACAGTCTGATCAGTTCTGATCTGATTGGTGGAGGCACCAACTGGATCGACTAGTTCACCAGTTTCAATCAGAAAAGTGTACTTTACATTTATCCTCTAACTGTGACATTAAACCTAAATATCTTGAGTGCAGACCCCGTTACTTTTCTCCTCCCTCCTTCTCTGCCTTTCTCCTTCAAAATCACTCCTTCCTCATCCAGTTTCTCTGTCCTTTATAGTCCCTTTTATAGCCCTTCCCCTTTTTAATGTCTACGTATCATCATTGGCGAAAATCAGCGAAAAATGGGGAGTCGGTATCTGCTCTTACGCAGACGATACACAACTGTTTATTGCTCTTGATGGGCTCAAAGATACGAGGATTAGACTAACCAACTGCCTCTCGGAAATGGGAGCTTGGATGTCCGATCACTGTCTGAAACTGAATGCACACAAATCTGAGATTCTACTCTTTGGGGGAGCACAGTCAGTCTGGAATGCAACCTGGTGGCCCTCGTAACTGGTCAATGCACCCGCAACTAAACAGGCTGCAAAAAACTTAGGCATTCTTGTTGATAACGCACTAAACCATCGTCCAAGCCCTGCTCATTAGCAAATTGGACTATGGGAATGCACTCTTCGTGGGTATGGCGGACTACCTCTTCACTCGACTGCAGATGGTCCAGATTGCGGCAGCCAAACTGGTATGCAACAAAAGCAAGTACAGTTCAGCATCAGAATGCATGAGGACGCTCCACTGGCTCCCTGTGCAACAACGGGCCAAATGTAAACTATTAGGCCATGCGTACAAAGTCCTACACCAATTGGGCCCTAGAATTCTTTATGATAGAGTCGTCTTTTATGCACCCACATGGAACTTGAGGTCATGCCACTAGGCACTGGCAAAAACTAAGCGCATCAAGAAGAGCAGGGCTGGAGGTCGCTCCTTTTCATGTCTAGCAGCGACTCACTGGAATGAATTACCTCTATAACTTAGGCTTATCGATGACTACCTAATATTCAGGAAAAAAAATTAAAACGCATGTTTCCCAAGACCTGTTTAGTAACCTAAAGACCCTCTGTCAGAACTCTACCCTCACTTATAATGTGCCGTCCTTAGCGCCGTGATATCCATACTGATGAATGATGTGCTGTATAAATAAATAAATAAAACAGTCCCTTTGATTTCATTCTCATCCTCACAGAGATTTGTTTTTCTTTCACAGAACCTGATGAAGAGACCTGCAGCACCCCAGCACCAGATAATCAACTGTACCAGTGTGTAGAGTCTGAGAAAACCCTCGGCTGGAGGTTGGACCTGGATACACACCCTATGATATATACGTTCAGGGGAAAAACACAGACCTAGTTTGAGAACAATCTCATGCAGAGCTCATCTTTATGGACAGTTTTAAAAGATGCACACCAGAGATCATCTCTTTGAGTATACCGAGTGTGAAAACCTTTGGTTTACTCAGGACTCCCACAATTGTAATTCTAATCTGAAATTAGAGCAGTTAATCTGAATATCCTGAGGATAGGTCATATCAGTGTAAGGAGTGTGAGAAAAGCGTGACCCCAGAACATTTCTGTTGAAATTTCATAGAATGCTTACTGGGGAGAAAATCTAGCAGTATATGGAATGTGGATAAACCTGCACTGAGGGTTCTTCTCTGTACAGGCATCAAATAGTTCATTCTGAGGATAGGCCGTACCAGTGTACCGAATGTGAGAAAAGCTCCACTGAGCCAAAGAAGCTGTTGAGAGACCAGAGAGCCCCGACAGGTGATGAGCGCTATAATTGTACAGAATGTGGGATTAGCTACACTGAGAATGGCACACTGGTAAAGCAACTGATAATCCATGCTGGTGAGAAACACTTTCACTGTAATGAATGTGAGAAAAACTTCGCTGAGAAGAAATCACTGTTGTCATATAGTCCATACTGGTTAGAAACCATGCCTCTGTACAGAAAGTGCAAAAAGATTCAATAGTGAAGCATAAGATAATGTATGCTGGTGAGGAACCCTATCAGTGTACCAAATGTGAGAACATCTTCACTTGGAATAGCATAGATCAGATTCAGCAGAGTACCCATACTTGTTAGAAACCCTGTAACTGTACAAAATTTAGGAAATGATTCAGTGAGAACGGCACACTGATGATGCATCAGACAAGCCATTCCGCCGATAAACCCTATCAGTATACAGAATGTAGGCAAAGCTTCATTAAGACAGTTTTTTGAAACACCAGATAGTCCATACTGGAGAGAAACCCTTCCACTGCACAGAATGTGGAAAAAGGTTTACTCTGAAGGTGACGCTGTTGAGGCATCAGAGAATCCACACTGGTGAGAAACCCTATCATTGCACAGAATGCAGGAAAAGCTTTACTGTGAAAAGCCATTTGTTGAAACATCACAGAATCCACACTGGTGAGAAACCCTATTATTGCACAGAATGCAGGAAAAGCTTTACTATGAAAAGCAATTTATTAATACATCAGAGAATCCACACTGGTGAGAAACCTTATCAGTGTACAGAATGCTGGAAAAGCTTTACTGAAAAGGGTACGATGTTGAACCATCAGAGAATCCACACTGATGAAAAACCCTATCAGTGTACAGAATGCGGGAAAAGCTTTACTGTAAAGGGTAAGCTGTTAAAGCGTCAGAGAATCCATACTGGTGAGAAACCGCATTGGTGTACTAAATGTATGAGAGGCTTCACTAAGAAGAAAGCTATCTTAAGACATCAAATAACCCACACTGGTGAGAAACCGTATCCATGCACAGAATGTAGGGAAAGCTTTACTCATAAGAAATCACTCCCAGAGAATCCATACTGATGAGAAACCTTTTCATTGTTCAGAATTTAGGAACAACTTCACTTAGATACCCTTAATAAAGGCAATACATTGTGACAAACATGAGAAAAGCTTCACAAGAATGCAGATATTGTAAAATAATCTGAGAATCCGTTCATTGTAGAAAACTTATAGCTTAGAATGTGGAATACTAGTGAAGCAAGGGGACTTGAAATATATCAGCATTTGGGAGATAGAATGGATACAAAAGCGAATCCAGAAGACCAATTCAAAATACGAGTCCTGTCTTTCACCTTACTTATTCTATTATTTGTACAATTTCTTCTTATTATAAACAATGCCATCTTGCCCTGCACAAGGGTACGAGACTGGTAAATATAAATGTGTGCGGAATTGTTGAAAGTATAAAGATAAAGATCATCATCGCCATGGTGTCCGATCAAGAGCTTTTTTAAAGTCAGTATTACCCCATTCACTTGCTTTCTAAGATTCCCTCGCCATGACAGCTGTTTGTCCTTTTTTTAAAATACTACTTGTTTCATAAATTCATATGCACACATGTAGACGCACACCTGTGAAAATAAATGTGCAATAACACGTTATTTGCAACAACAAAGCAAAAATCAAACATTTCTTACTATGACAAAATTCCATGTTATAGCCTCAATGCAATGTGACGGACATGTGACTAATTCTCATTAGAAAACATCATGGCGTATGGAGATCCATAACATGAAATTTGCTGTTTATTATCATTTTTTTTTTAAGACTTATTTTTATTTCAGGAGTAGGTGAAATGCTATACTGTTTGGTTATTTGTTGTAAAAGAACCAAAGCAATGCTTAATTATGTAGTTAAGTGTGAGAGACTCTTTTTGCAAGCTCCCCCGTATACTTTTTCCCCTACTGTTGCTGGAGTTAGTGCTGTGTAATGACTCTGTAGTGCCTGTGGACCCTGCATTCCAGCCCTCGGTGCATGTACTCTGACCCTTAAAAGTGTATGTTTAATTGGCTTATCTCCAATTGGTATAAGTTTACTACTACATTGATCTCTATTGTATGACACCCGATGTACCCGGGGTCTATACATTAAGTGTTCCTCATGGACTGCAACACTTATTGTGCCACCACGAGTGTGACAATGTGTAATATCTCTCCCACACTGCCATTGCAGGCTGGCAGAGTAGCATTAAAACTGCTAACTCGACTGTGCCATTTCAACCTGTGGCAAAGCCAAAGCCTTCATTTTTAATATTTGTAAGTCACACCTAAGGTAGGTCTAACGAGCCTCAAAGGCAGGGTGCATTATATTAAACAGAAGGATATCAGTTATGTTTTACATGTCTTGAAAGCAAAATCCCTGCATTGTAGTTTTCACTGTATTAAGACTGGTACCCCCATTGGTTAGTGTGAAGTTACACACTGACAACTCAGTATTGCTAACTTCCAAATGGGACTACTAAAGTTAAAGCTTTAAGGTATCAAAAGAATCTGCATTAAATCTGACTTGATGCACAAGTTGAGTTTAATGTAACTATTTTATAAATGGCAATTTTTGAAAATTGTCAATCTGTTGCCTAAAACTTTCCAGTAACCGTCTTTGGTTGCACACAACTGCTGTCCTCGAGATAGCCTGCTGCCCTCCTAGGGAGATTTGAGAACAACTCTCAGGAAGGGGAACTAAGGACCTGCCCAGGGGAAGAGGTATGATCTTCTGGCAGGACGGCCAGAGGGGGTGTGAGCCCAGAAGGCGTGTTGTGTGTTTCTTGCATGGCCCATTGGTGCTTTCCCTATTTTAGCCTAACTGTGCACATTTTAGGCCGCTTTTCTTTTGCTCACATTACTACATAACATGCTTGCCTTTGTGCCACATTGTATTTTCACACAGAACCTGCACATGTTTTCGTATTTTATTCTTTTCCTGGGATTTAGTCTGAACACACTAGACAAGGTCAAACAACAATGCCCCTTGTTGTTCTCTCTGGTCAGTCCCTAGCACTTAGACATAACAAGAGAATGCAGCTGCTGTTTGTGAGCACACATATCTTGCCAGATAACTGAGGACAGGGGTTCTGAAAAAACACACTGAGCGAAGGTCCTGAATCAAGAGTGCTGCGCCAGCCAAGATGTAGAACATCCACCTATGTGTGCTAAGGTACGGAGTCCACCACTAATCCCAGAGATCTATATTATATAATCATTTAGCTTCAGTAGAAAGAAGGGGGTAGGCTAAACTGTCTTATAACATGACTGGCCTTTTCATGGTATATGGTTTATGGTACATGCTAATTATATTTATGGTATCCATTTAATCAAGTGAAAACACAACACAAGAAAAAATCCCACACAATAAATAGAATAACATTTAATAAATAAAATGACTCAAAGTAAATTGAAGCAGTAGAACCGGAGTAATGAATTTTCAATGCCTAAGGTGGGAAATAGCACCAAAAAGAACTAAGCGCCCACGACTGGTGTCTAGACGCACAAGACCAGGGCGATGGAGCAGGGTTCGGCTACATGGAGTGGATTGGGCCCGGTACTGGCTTACCTTCAGATCTAGAAGAAAAAGTTGCTGAGACGGCAAAGTTCAGCGGGGTAAGGCAGCTGGTGTACTCCGAGGTGCCTTGCCCCACATCGTCGCCAGGGAGCAGCTTGACAAAGTCGCGGTGAAGATTTCTACGTTCTGACTTTGTCAATTCGTTAGAAGTCGAAAATCTCTAGATTGATAAAGCAGCAGGCTGTAGCTGACGAGGGCACACAAGGCCAGATACCCCTTCTAAGAGGGGCAGCTGAACAGGATTTGCTGCTGCAAAAAATGTAGGCGGAGCTACCGCAAAATCAGGCTGACAGGTGATGCACCTCGAACAGTTCGGCAAGCAGGTAGGTGCCAGTCTCCAGTTAGTTCTCAGGTCACTTTTTGATGGAAAAGTTTGTAAGTCCCAAGTTTTAGGGTTAGGCTGGTACAGAACCTTTAGCAACACTTCCAAGGATCCATGACTGGTTGGAGACCACTTAGGAGTCCGTACTCCCTTCAGGCAGGGTCCAGATGCCGGTTCAAGGTTGTTGAAGGTTTTTGTGTCCCTCTAGCTCAGAACAGAAGGCCAACCAGCTAGTCCTTGGGGTCTCTCTGGTAATCCTATGTTCAAACAGCAAGGCAGTAAACTGAATAGTGGGTCTGATGGCCAATATCTATACCTGGTTCCAGCATTTGAAGTGGGAGAGACTAATAGGTCTTTCTACATCTGGTTCTGGAAATTTCTCCCATTCCCCTGCCCAGGCTCCAAGAGGTCTAGGGTGACAAAAGACTGGTGTCAAGGTCTTTGTGATTGTACTGGAGGTAGCCTTTTGAAATGTAAGTCTGCCAGGGAACAGCTCCGCTCCATCTATCCTTCTAGCACCTAGTCCTCCCTTTGTCTCACTGTCTGGGAGGAATACAAAAATGCCTCTCTATTGACAGTCATGTTACCCAGAACACAGTCTGCAGGCGTCAAATGGCTAGAAAATGAAAATGCCAACTTTCTAAAAGTGGTACTTTCAGAACTGTGACATTAAATCTGACTTTACTATTAAAGAGGATTTTAAATTACAATTCTTTAGAGACCAAACATGACATATCTACCTATTCTCAAACAAAAGTTAGCACTTAATTGATGTAATAAGGTAGCCCGTTATCCTATGGAAGACCTAGGTATCGCAGTAGTGAAAAAACAATTTATGAGTTTTTCACTACCAGGACATGTAAAATTTTTAAGTAGATGTCCCACTTTTCAAATAATATGCCACCTACCCTATGGTCTCATTAGGGCTTGCCTTAGGGATGAGATATGTTTTCTGATGGAAAGTTTAGGGTTGGGAAAAGGTTCATTTTGGCAAGCGAATTGGCAGTTTAAAACTGCACACATGCTGCAATGGCAGTCTTAGATATGTTTTAGAGGGTTATTAAGTGAGTGGCACAATACATGCTGCAGGCCCAGTAATAGCATTTAATCTATAGGCCCTGGGTATATGTAGTACCACTTTACTAGGGACGTATGAGTAAGTTAAATGTGCCAATTGTTGTAAGCCTGTTTTACCATGTTTTAAGTTGCAAGCACTTTAGCACTGGTTAGCAGCGATAAAGTGCACATTGTCCTAAGTCCAACAAAAACTAATATCAGGAAACTGGAGGGAGCAGGCAAAACATTTGGTGGAAGAGCACACCAAAGGCTGTCTGGTCTAACGTGTTCTCCGCAGCTGAAAGCTGTGATATCTACCCACCCTCCTGGTAGTTCTCATTATTAAGGCAGAAGAACCTGAATAAACCATCATCATTAGAGTGGTCAGACTCAGGGAGGTGTTCCACTGTAAAGTCCATTCCCTGTAGGGAGATGGACCACCTCAACAGTTTGGGATTCTCAACTCTCATCTGCATGAACCATCTAACGGGCCTGTGGTCTGTCTAAACTCGGAAGTGAGTCCCAAATAGGTATGGTCTCAGCTTCTTCAGTACAAAGACCACAGCAAAGACGTCTCTCTCAGTAGAACTCTGCCTCCTGGAAAATAACCACCTATTTATGAAGGCTACAGGTTTGTCTAGTCCCTCCTTATTTATCTGTGTGATCACAGCTCATATGCCTTGTTCTGAAGCATCTGCCTGCACTATGAATTCTTTGGAGAAGTCAGGGGCCTTGAGTACAGGTGCTGCACATACAGCCTCCTTAAGGATATCAAAGGCTTTGAGGGGGCCTCAGTCCAGATCACCTTCTTGGTCTTCTTCCTAGCAGTCAGTTCAGTTAAGGGGGCAACACTGGTGCCAAAGCCCTTAATAAACTTCCTATAGTATCCACTGAGACCCAGGAAGCCTGGACCTCAGTCTGAGTCTTAGGTGGTTCCCAGGCCAGGACAGTCTCAGTCTTGGCTGGCAAGGGCTGCATCTTGCCCCCTGCCCACCAGGTGCCACCATGTGCTCAATATACACCACAGATCCCCGCCCTATCTAGCACTTGCTGGCCTTGATAGTCAGTCCAGCCTGTTGCAGAGCCTGAAGCACCTTCTGTAGGTGGAGCAGGTGATTTTCCCATCTGGAGCTGAAGACAGACATGTCATCCAGGTAGGCGGCACTGGAAGCCTCCATCCCAGCCAGGACCCTGCTGACCAACCTCTGAAAGGTGGCAGGGGCATTCTTTAACTCAAAGGTCATCACTCTGAATTAGAAGTGGCTCTCTGGAGTGGAGAATGCAGACCTCATTTTAACCCCCTCGGTTATGGCAACTAGCAGTACCCACAAGTCAGATCAAAAGTACTGTGTAAAGCTCTCAACCTATTTATGAGCTCATCGGCTCGGGGGATGGCATGAGCATCAGTGTTGGTAACTGAGTTGAGCCCCTTATAATCCATGTGGAACCTGAATTCTGGGGTGGCACCCTGTGGGGTGACTTTAAGTCCCAGCACCACTGGGTTAGACCAGCGACTATTGGAGTGCTCAATCACCCCCAAGTCAATCATCTTGGACACTTCTTCCTTGATGCTAACCCTCACCTTGTTAGACAATCTATAAATGTTGTTCTTTACAGGCATGCCATCCCCCGTATGTGTATCTTGAGTAAACAACTGTGTAAGCCTTGGGGTGAGGGAGAACAGGCAGGCAAATTGTCCCTGCAACTGGTGAAAGTCCCTCTACTGTTCTGGGGTCAGGATAGGGAAGAGTGTAGGAAAGTAGGATCTGCTTTCATGGTCACCCCCACATTCTGCTGGTGTCATTATGTGTTACTGACTAGTCTGACTGGGATCCTGCTAATCAGGACCCCAGTCTCTGTGCTTCTTCCCAAAATTGGACATGGTGAGTATTTAGGTACACTCCACATTGGCTTCTGGTGTAACCGGGTAAGTCCCTAGTATATGGAACTAAAGTATCCAGGGCATAGGTACACCAGGGGTCTCCCTTGGGCTGAAGCATGCATTATGCCACCCATGAGAGACCACTCAAATTGTGGCAACAGGCCTGACATTGCAGCCTGTGTAAGCTGGTGCTAGCACCATTTACGAAAGATATGTTTCCTTATATCTGAGGTCACTGCACTTAAAACCTATAAGTCACCCCTAAGGTAGGCCTTTCAATCCTGAAGGCAGGGTGCTCGGTTCTAAGTGTGAGGGTGCCCCTGCATGAGCAGGACACCCCTACAACCTTCGGAGTCCATTCTCCCGGGTTGTAAGTGCATCAGCCATTAAGATGCATGGAGTGGCCAAGCGTCATTATGCGATGGCTATCGCTAAACTGGCTGTAACGAACCCTGTCGTGTTTGGTACCAAACATGTTGGAATCATACGTATGTTTCATAGGTATTGTGAGAAGTTGGCCTGGTATATGCTGTCCACTAATTATAGTGGGCACCTTGCACCAGTCCAAACAACCCCTTATTGGAGATAGGTTAAAGACAACCTTTATTGAAAGCTATCCTAGTGGTAGCTATGGAGAGCAGCCTTCAGGCTAAGTCTTGAAGGAATGTAAAGCAGCTTGTTTTACCAGTCTATAATCTCTTGAGTGACCAAATGACAGAGCACCACACCAGGTATATATTCAAAATATTTGTATTTATTGCTAAACACACCCCTCTAGTCTCTTTATGAGGCTAGAGTTCGAAATACATAAGTTATAAGATATTAAATCACAGTAATAGCACAAATACACGTTTGGGCCCTAGGGCGTACCAAACCATATACCAATAAAGTGGTATGCGAACCACGACTGAACTAGACACTAGGCCTAGAGCCTCTAGAAGTGCTTGGACCACAAGGAACCACCCAAGGTAGTGACACAGGGGACCCACGGGAGACGCGTGCAGTGTAAATACACAACCGCGATACGCCGTTAACTTCTATGGAGAAAGTCGGGATCGGGAAAATAGAGGAAAGGGACACTTAAAAGAGGACTAGGACAAAACCCTTTGAGATCTAGGACTTTGAAGAGTCTCTACCCACGGGAGCACCGGAGTACTCGTGTTACCTCACCCAGGGAAGCCGGGTGCATAGGTGCCTTTCGGGGTCGGGTTTCGTCGTCGATTCGAATGGCGATCTGCTGCAAAGTGCTGCTGGCGGCCAAGAGAAAAGTGTCCGGGTGGATCCAAGAGTGGATCGGAGTTCTGGTGAACCTGAAAGCAGAGGGGACAGAGTCTGGGTCACTAGCCAGTGACCAGGAAGGCGATGGACAGATGCCCACCGATGTCGAGTGCTTCAGGTGCGTTGACAGTCGTCTTGACTCTTCAGCCACGAGGTCCGGGAGGCGTTGTCGGCGACCAGGAGCAGGATTCGGGCTGGTACACGATGTCTGTCGAGTGTGGAGGTGTCGGCGACCGGATTGGACCCAACAAGCCTTGGCAACGGCAAGTCTCGATTAAGATGTAGATCGTCGATGGTGCAGACCAGCAAGGTCTGTGGAACTCACCCAGCGAGGGTAAGTGAGGGCAGGCCTGGAGCAACCAGGATGCCAAGTAAGAAAAGGATTGGCCTTCGTTAAGGGCTACTAGCCAATGGGCTAGCGACCGCGAAGGAGCCTCGTGACGCCGCATGTGGAGCTGGCTTACAGGACACTCGTGGAGTGGGGGCCAGTGATCTTCGGTGCAGGTGGTGCTGGAGGCTAGGGCTACTCGGAGCCCAAAGCACGACTTCTTGGGAGACCCAGAAGATGATGCACTTGCAAATGTGCTCGGTGTCCAGGGGTCACGGTCTCAAGTCACCCACGATAGCCACGGGCCTCAGCTTTGCTGGGGACTCAGGGTAGCCTCGGGGAAGTCTGAGAATCCACCTCTGGTGATGCGATGACTTCGGCGTCCGACGGGAGCTTCAGAAATGCGAACCGGACAGATGCTTCTTTGGTGCCTGCCAAGCAGGGGAGTCACTCCTTGACCCCAAGGGAGATTCTTCAGTCCTCTAATCTTGTCGTAGAGCGTCGAAGGTCCAGGATTCAGTTTCAGAGTTTCGTCCAGGTATAATCTAAAGTCCTAAGGACTGGGTTCCTACCTTTATTCTAAAAATAGGGGTTGGACTACTCTGTGGCCCCACCTATGGGTGGGTCAGGGCAGAGGGTGGCTACACCCCTTTCCCTTTGTCCAGTTCGCGCCAAAGCAGGGGCTGCAAGCCCCTGATCCGGTTTGAACTGGGGTATGCACAGGGACACCAAATGTGCCCCCAGTGCAGGACTTCAAAGCAACCGAAAGTGCTCCCGCCCAGCCCCAATACACATTATCCTGTCTGGGGCGGTGGTCACACCTCCCTGGGACAGGAAACCTATTGTCCAGGCCTCCCTGCCGGAGTTTCGTCCAGCAGCAGGAGGCCAGACTCGTGTCTGTGGCAGCAGCATCCATTTTGTGATGCCAGGGCTCTGGAAAGAAGTTACCGGACTCGTCAGAGTTAACATGTCTTTCCCTCTAGAAGGGTGGAATGCTACCCCCGCCACCAGGATTGGCGGGGGGTAGTATTCCAAGATGTTTGACACCAAACACGACATGTTTAGGTGCAGCCATTCCAAAGTTAGCATTTTACCGCGAGGATATAATGCGCTTAAGAGTATATGGTCAGGCTGCACTACAAACAGCATCAGAGATGGTCTCCGAACGCTGCAGAGGGGCCCTGCTCATGCAGGGGCACCCTCTCACATAGGAACCATGCACTCTGCCTTTAGGATTGATAAGGCCTGCCTTAGGAGTGACTTATAGGTTTATATGTGTGTATGTATTTCGTGATATAGGTAACCTATATCACAGTAAGAGGTGCATGCATCACCTTACCCAGGCTGCAGTAGCAGACCTGTGGTGTCAGTTTGGATGGCCTTCCAGGGGTGGCATAATACATGCTGCAGCCCCTGGCAGGCCTCTGAGGTACCTATGCCCTTGGTACATAGTATACCATATACTAGGGACTTATAAGGGCACTCCAGATCCCAATCAGTGATGTGCCTAAGGCACATGGAAACCATTTTAGAGAGGAAGCAGCTAGGCTGGGGTTCTGATTAGCAGGGCCCCAGCCAGACTAATGTCGAAAAACAGTGAAGCATCAGCAAAAAGTGGGGGTACCCATGTGAAGCAGATCCTACTCTCCTACACAACCCCCCCAAACGTAGGGACATTAAACTAACCTTGCCCAGTTAAGTCTTCATGTTCTAAGTGGAAATACCTAGAGAGTCCATCTGCATTCGCATGGTTACTCCCAGGCCTATGTTCCACTGTAAAGTCCATCCCCTGTAGGGAAATGGACCACCTAAGCAGTTTGGGGTTTTCACCCTTCATTTGTTTTAGCCATAAGAGGGGCTTATGGTCTGTCTGAACCAGGAAGTGTGTACCAAACAAGTATGGCCTCAACTTCTTCAGAGCCCAGACCACAGCAAAGGCCTCCCTCTCTATGGCTGACCAACGTTTCTCTCTAGGGGTCAGCCTTCTGCTAATAAAAGCTACTGGCTGATCCTGACCTTCTTCATTCAATTGTGACAGTACAGCCCCTACCCCCAATTCAGATGCATCTGTTTGAACAATGAACTTCTTGGAGTAATCAGGACTCTGCAGAATTGGAGCAGTGCACATGGCCTGCTTGAGGTCATCAAATGCCTTTTGACAGCTAACTGTCCACTGAACCTTTTTGGGCATTTTCTTAGAAGTTAAGTCATTCAAGGGTGTCACTATTGATCCATACCCCTTGACAAATCTCCTATAGTACCCAGTCAGGCCTAAGAAGGCTCTCACCTGAGTCTGGGTAGTGGGAGCAGTCCAGTCCATGATGGTCTGGATCTTGCTCTGCAAAGGTTGAACCTGGCCTCCACCCACAAGGTGGCCCAGGTACACAACCTGACTCTGCCCTATCTGGCACTTAGTGGCCTTGATAGTCAGGCCTGCCTTTTGCAGGGCCTGTAAAACATTCCTGAGGTGGACCAGGTGATCCTCCCAGGTGGAGCTAAAGACAGCAATATCATCTAGATAAGCTGCACTATAGGCTTCCAGTCCTGTGAGAACTGTATTCACCAACCTCTGGAAAGTGGCAGGTGCATTCTTCAGACCAAAGGGCATTACCACAAATTGATAATGCCCACTAGGGGTTGAGAATGCTGTCTTGGGCTTTGCAGTATCAGCTAGTCTGATCTGCCAGTAGCCAGCTGTTAGGTCAAATGTGCTGAGATATTTGGCAGAGGCCAAAGTATCTATGAGCTCATCTGCCCTGGGTATTGGATGGGCATCAGTCCTAGTGACTGCATTGAGACCCCTGTAGTCTACACAAAACCTCATCTCTCTTTTTCCACCACTGGTGTGAGGTTTCGGTACTAGGACTACTGGACTAGCCCAAGGGCTATCTGAGGGTTCAATTACTCCCAATTCCAACATTTTCTGGACTTCAGTCCTGATACAGTCCCTGACATGGTCAGGTTGCCTATAAATCTTGTTTTTAATAGGCAGACTGTCCCCAGTGTCCACTTCATGAGTGCACCAGGTGGTCTGACTGGGTGTCAGTGAAAACATATGTCGAAACTGATTGAGGACTTGCCTGCAATCAGTTTGTTGCTGGGTAGTGAGGCTGCCTGCCAAGGCTGCACCATCAACTGACCCATCGTCAGGGTTCTGTGAGAGCAGGTCAGGGAGTGGGTCACTCTCTTCCTCCTGCCCTTCATCAGTAGCCATGAGCAAGCCCATGTCTGCCCTGTCCACATATGGTTTTAACCTGTTGACATGGAGAACCCTGTGGGGACTCCTGGGTGTTCCTAGGTCCACTAAATAAGTGACCTCACCCTTCTGCTCAACAATAGTGTGGGGTCCACTCCATTTATCTTGGAGAGCTGCTGGGGCCACTGGCTCCAACACCCACACCTTCTGTCCTGGCTGGTAAACAGTCAGAACAGCCTTTTGGTCATGCCAGGCCTTCTGAAGTTCCTGGCTAGCCTCAAGGTTTTTGGTTGCCTTTTTCATGTACTCAGCCATCCTGGAGCGGAGACCAAGTACATAGTCCACTATATCTTGCTTTGGGGGCTTGAGAGGTAACTCCCATCCTTCCTTCACCAAGCACAGTGGACCCCTCACAGGGTGGCCAAACAGAAGTTCAAAAGGGCTGTAACCAACCCCTTCTGAGGCACCTCCCTATATGCGAATAAAAGGCAGGGCAAGAGTATGTCCCATCTACGCCTAAGCTTTTCTGGGAGCCCTTTAATCATGCCCTTCAAGGTTTTGTTGAATCTCTCAACTAAACCATTGCATTGTGGGTGATAGGGTGTGGTGAACTTATAAGTCACTCCACACTCCTTCCACATTGCTTTCAAGTACCCAGACATGAAGTTAGCACCCCTGTCTGATACTACCTCCTTAGGAAAGCCCACTCTTGAGAAGATTCCCAGGAGGGCCCTTGCCACCACAGGTGCTGTAGTGGTCCTGAGGGGAATAGCTTCTGGGTACCTGGTGGCATGATCCACTACCACCAGGATAAACCTGTGCCCAGAGGCTGTTTGGGGATCCATGGGACCAACAATGTCAATCCCTACCCTTTCAAAGGGCACCCCCACCACAGGTAGTGGTATCAGGGGGCCTTTGTAGTGCCACCTGCTTTGCCACTGGCTTGGCAGGTTACACAGGAGCGACAAAACTCCTTACTGTCTTCAGACATGTGGGGCCAGTGAAAGTGAGGGACAATTCTGTCCCAAGTCTTGTTCTGGCCCAGGTGACCTGCTAAGGGAATATCATGGGCTAGGGTCAATAGGAAGCCCCTGAACTTCAAAGGTATTACCAACCTCCTGGTAGCACCAGGCTTGGGGTCTCTACTCTCTGAGTACAGGAGTCCATCATCCCAATACACTGTATGGGGACCACTAGCTTTCCCAGCAGCCTCAGCAGCAGCTTGCTGTCTGAGGGGTTCAAGGAGGGGCAGCTCTGCTGCTCCTGGCTCAGATCTGCCCTAGAAGGTCCCCCTGTCCCCAAGAACTCAACCTGGTCAGGTTCAAGTTCCTCTGGGACAGTTCCTTCTTCAGGGCTGAGATCATCCCCCTCAAGGGACTGATCTTCCTCCTGAGCCAAGGGGAAGGCACTGCCTTAACCCTACTACTCCTCCTCTTGGAAGGCACTTGGTCCATTCTTCCAGAATCCAAGGCCTGTTCAGTGCTAGACATTTTGGCTTGTGACCTGGTCACAGCAAACACATCTGCAGGGATCCCCAGCATTTCTGCATGGGTCCTGAGCTCCACTTCTGCCCAAGCAGAAGTCTCTAAGTCATTGCCAAGCAAGCATTCGACTGGTAGGTTTGCACTTACCACAACCTTCTTAAGGCCAGTTACCCCTCCCCAGGAGAAGTTAACAACTGCCAGAGTATGGTCTGTTCTGACATTGCTAGCATTGGTCACTTGGTACATCTCACCAAGCATAACTTGCCCAGGTAGCACAAGGTCTTGTGTCACCATTGTGACACTTGCCCCTGTGTCCCTAAATGCCAAAGCCTCACGTCCATTGATTAAAGGCTGTTGTCTGTACTTGCCCAGATTACTGGGACTCACAGTGGAGGTCACATCCATGCCTCCATCACAGACTAACACAGCCTGAGTCAGTTCCCTGACTAAGTCAGAGCCCAACTCAGTTCCCAGGGTGAACCCTACTAAACCCTTTGCTGGAGCACTTCCACCAACTGTACTAGGGGGAACAGGTGCCTTAGGGGCATTGGTGGGTGCTGGACTGGAGTCTTTGGACTTGGTGCAATCACTGGTCCAGTGGGTCTTTTGCTTACAGACCTTGCACCATGGTTTTCTTTGGCCTTTACCTTTGGTAGACTGGGAATCCCCACCAGAAGAAGATTTTTGGGGGCCTGATGAAGACTTTTGATCTTTACCCTTCTCCCCACCCTTGTCAGAGTTCTTAGCATCTTGCTTCTTGGTTTCCCCACCTTGGTTCTGTACCTTCTGCTTCACCCTGGTTCTGACCCATTTGTCTGCCTTCTTTCCCAATTCTTGGGGAGAGGTCAGATCAGAGTCTACCAGGTATTGATGCAACAGCTGATTTTGACAGTTATTAAGAATCTGCTCCCTCATTATCAGATTATACAATCCTGAGAAGTCACACACCTGACTGCCCATCAACCAGCCTTCCAGAGCCTTGGCAGAACAATCCACATAGTCTACCCAGTCTTGAGTCTGTGCTTTTTGGGTGTCTCTGAACTTCAACCTGTACTGTTCAGTGGTTAGGCCAAACCCATCAATAAGAGCACTCTTCAAGACCTTGTAATTATCAGCATCCTCCTCTCTAACAGTGAGGAGCTTATCTCTACCTTTGTCAGCAAAGGAGAGCCACAAGATTGCTGCCCACTGCTCCTGAGGGACCTTCTGTACTTTACAGGCCCTCTCTAAAGCAGTTATCCATTTGTGGATATCATCCCCACTCTGGTAGGGAGGGACAATCTTGCTCAGGTTCCTATGGTCATAGGACCTTTCCCTGTCTCTAGGGACATGGCTGCCACCATGGGACTCTAGTCCCAACTTTCTTCTCTCTCTAAGGAGATCTAGGGATTCCCTATCTAAAGCCAATTGCTTTTTCTGATCTCCAGCTGAGTTTCCTCATACTGGACCAGTCGGTCTCTCCTCTCATGAGAGGATTCCCTCCTGTGAGAAGAGACAGAGCTCCCTATAGAGGTGCCAGAGTGGTTAGACTCCTGAGAAGGAGATCTAGACTTCCTGGGCACACTCTTAATCCTTCCTGGGGGGACAAAGAGGGCATCATCTTGATCATCCTCATCATCATCCACAGGAGGGATTGGGTTTTCCAGGTCAGGGTCATTGTCACCCTCCTGGCCAGTTTCAGAGGGGGGCTGGGGGTATTGGTACCCCTAGCCTCGTCCTCTTCGTCCTGCCCCACCCTCAGCTCCTACCCCTTCAGTCCCTACAGATCTTACTAAGGTCATAAGCCACCAACAACTCCTTGAGGTGTTGGGTGGTGGGGCTTTGGCCTGTCCTTAATTTTCTCAAGTTACATAAAGCTCTCAATTCCAAGAATGGGAGTGTATCATACTTGGAGGGTGGAAGCTCAATGGCTTCCTGCAAGGATTCTTTGGATCCTGCCCTTAAAGACATTACTAGTGTGGTGTGGTGTATGCACTACCTACTCTAGTGTGGCCTACTAAACTCTCTTGAGTTGTAGAAAGGGTTGTGCTATCCCTTAACACACAACTCTAAGTTCAGTAGAACTTACTGTTATTCTAAGCTTAAATTATATGTACCTTAGGTACCTTTAGTGGTTTTCAGTTGATCAATTCAATTGAGATTATCTGGTAAAACAATAGCAAGCTGGAATCCCACACGCTGCACACCAATGTGAGAAGTTGGCCTGGTATATGCTGTCCACTAATTATAGTGGGCACCTTGCACCAGTCCAAACAACCCCTTATTGGAGATAGGTTAAAGACAACCTTTATTGAAAGCTATCCTAGTGGTAGCTATGGAGAGCAGCCTTCAGGCTAAGTCTTGAAGGAATGTAAAGCAGCTTGTTTTACCAGTCTATAATCTCTTGAGTGACCAAATGAAAGAGCACCACACCAGGTATATATTCAAAGTATATGTATTTATTGCTAAACACACCCCTCTAGTCTCTTTATGAGGCTAGAGTTCGAAGTACATAAGTTATAAGATATTAAATCACAGTAATAGCACAAATACACGTTTGGGCCCTAGGGGCGTACCAAACCATATACCAATAAAGTGGTATGCGAACCACGACTGAACTAGACACTAGGCCTAGAGCCTCTAGAAGTGCTTGGACCACAAGGAACCACCCAAGGTAGTGACACAGGGGACCCACGGGAGACGCGTGCAGTGTAAATACACAACCGCGATACGCCGTTAACTTCTATGGAGAAAGTCGGGATCGGGAAAATAGAGGAAAGGGACACTTAAAAGAGGACTAGGACAAAACCCTTTGAGATCTAGGACTTTGAAGAGTCTCTACCCACGGGAGCACCGGAGTACTCGTGTTACCTCACCCAGGGAAGCCGGGTGCATAGGTGCCTTTCGGGGTCGGGTTTCGTCGTCGATTCGAATGGCGATCTGCTGCAAAGTGCTGCTGGCGGCCAAGAGAAAAGTGTCCGGGTGGATCCAAGAGTGGATCGGAGTTCTGGTGAACCTGAAAGCAGAGGGGACAGAGTCTGGGTCACTAGCCAGTGACCAGGAAGGCGATGGACAGATGCCCACCGATGTCGAGTGCTTCAGGTGCGTTGACGGTCGTCTTGACTCTTCAGCCACGAGGTCCGGGAGGCGTTGTCGGCGACCAGGAGCAGGATTCGGGCTGGTACACGATGTCTGTCGAGTGCTGAGGTGTCGGCGACCGGATTGGACCCAACAAGCCTTGGCAACGGCAAGTCTCGATTAAGATGTAGATCGTCGATGGTGCAGACCAGCAAGGTCTGTGGAACTCACCCAGCGAGGGTAAGTGAGGGCAGGCCTGGAGCAACCAGGATGCCAAGTAAGAAAAGGATTGGCCTTCGTTAAGGGCTACTAGCCAACGGGCTAGCGACCGCGAAGGAGCCTCGTGACACCGCACGTGGAGCTGGCTTACAGGACACTCGTGGAGTGGGGGCCAGTGATCTTCGGTGCAGGTGGTGCTGGAGGCTAGGGCTACTCGGAGCCCAAAGCACGACTTCTTGGGAGACCCAGAAGATGATGCACTTGCAAATGTGCTCAGTGTCCAGGGGTCACGGTCTCAAGTCACCCATGATAGCCATGGGCCTCAGCTTTGCTGGGGACTCAGGGTAGCCTCGGGGAAGTCTGAGAATCCACCTCTGGTGATGCGATGACTTCGGCGTCCGACGGGAGCTTCAGAAATGCGAACCGGACAGATGCTTCTTTGGTGCCTGCCAAGCAGGGGAGTCACTCCTTGACACCAAGGGAGATTCTTTAGTCCTCTAATCTTGTCGTAGAGCGTCGAAGGTCCAGGATTCAGTTTCAGAGTTTCGTCCAGGTATAATCTAAAGTCCTAAGGACTGGGTTCCTACCTTTATTCTAAAAATAGGGGTTGGACTACTCTGTGGCCCCACCTATGGGTGGGTCAGGGCAGAGGGGTGGCTACACCCCTTTCCCTTTGTCCAGTTCGCGCCAAAGCAGGGGCTGCAAGCCCCTGATCCGGTTTGAACTGGGGTATGCACAGGGACACCAAATGTGCCCCCAGTGCAGGACTTCAAAGCACCCGAAAGTGCTCCCGCCCAGCCCCAATACACATTATCCTGTCTGGGGAGGTGGTCACACCTCCCTGGGACAGGAAACCTATTGTCCAGGCCTCCCCTGCCGGAGTTTCGTCCAGCAGCAGGAGGCCAGACTCGTGTCTGTGGCAGCAGCATCCATTTTGTGATGCCAGGGCTCTGGAAAGAAGTTACCGGACTCGTCAGAGTTAACATGTCTTTCCCTCTAGAAGGGTGGAATGCTACCCCCGCCGCCAGGATTGGCGGGGGGTAGTATTCCAAGATGTTTGACACCAAACACGACATATTTAGGTGCAGCCATTCCAAAGTTAGCATTTTACAGCGAGGATATAATGTGCTTAAGAGTATATGGTCAGGCTGCACTACAAACAGCATCAGAGATGGTCTCCGAGCGCTGCAGAGGGGCCCTGCTCATGCAGGGGCACCCTCTCACATAGGAACCATGCACTCTGCCTTTAGGATTGATAAGGCCTGCCTTAGGAGTGACTTATAGGTTTATATGTGTGTATGTATTTCGTGATATAGGTAACCTATATCACAGTAAGGGGTGCATGCATCACCTTACCCAGGCTGCAGTAGCAGACCTGTGGTGTCAGTTTGGATGGCCTTCCAGGGGTGGCATAATACATGCTGCAGCCCCTGGCAGGCCTCTGAGGTACCTATGCCCTTGGTACATAGTATACCATATACTAGGGACTTATAAGGGCACTCCAGATCCCAATCAGTGATGTGCCTAAGGCACATGGAAACCATTTTAGAGAGGAAGCAGCTAGGCTGGGGTTCTGATTAGCAGGGCCCCAGCCAGACTAATGTCGAAAAACAGTGAAGCATCAGCAAAAAGTGGGGGTACCCATGTGAAGCAGATCCTACTCTCCTACAGGTATGATTCAATGCACTGTAAAGCTACTCCAGGAGGCCCTCAGTGCTCCCGGTACTAGTCTTCTAGACCCGGACAGCAAACTATGGCTGCTGCCGACCAGAGACACGATTCTGCCCTCCTGCTGCTGAGCCAAGCTCGAGCAGGGGAAGGGAGGACAATAGGTTTCCTGTCACAGGGAGGTGTGACCACCTCCCAGACATGACTTAGTGTATTGGGGCAGGCTGGGGGCGCTTGCCAGCGCCACTGAGACTGCTTGAAGGGCACATTTGGTGCCCTCCTTGCATACTCCAGTTCAAACCAGTTCAGGGAGCCATTGGCTCACGCTCTGGCATGAAACTGGACAAAGGACATGGGAGTATCCTCCTCACTGTCCAGTCCCTCCTCTGGGAGGGACCCTTGAATCGTCCCAACCCTTTCCCTAGGGTACTCAAGGGCTTACCTGTGGCTGGGTCCCTAGATTCGTTGTAGGACAAGATTCAGATCAAATACCACTTCAACTTCAACCGTCTTGGCACTCTAGGCCTCGCTGGACTTCGCGTTGGGAACCGAGCCTGCAACTGGGAAGACTCCTTCTGCTCCTGGTCTCGTCATCCTGCAAGTCTGCTGCAGTGCCTGAGTTCCATGCAAGTTCTTCACAAGGCCTGTGAACATCCAAGACACCCGAAGGAATCTCCCTTGGAGTGAAGGAGTCACTCCCCTGTAGGCACTGCAACACAGCTGACCGGTCTGCTGATCCTGGGCTCCTACGGACTCCGAAAAGGCTCAGCAAAACAGGTGGTGGTTCTGCAACTCCCTCGAGGCCTGCACTGTCTTCTCACCGAGTTTGAGGCCAGTATCCCTTGTCGGAACTGCTGGAACGGAACCCCTGAGCACCTCATCGACTTGCCGTTGCCAAGGCTTGTTGACTCTCTCCTCCAGAGATCTCCGGGCTCCAAGAAGCTCGAGCCTCAAGCATCTCCTGCAGCCAAGATCTTGGCCTGCACCGCATCCTTTGCACCGTGGCCTTCATTCTTTGGTGAGCTGCTCGAGGTCATCTTGCGACTCCTGTGCCTTCAGCCCGTGGGTCCTCTTCGGGTCTTCTGTGGCTCCAGTGGGCTCTCCTGCTTGCTCGGGCCTGCTCTGACTTACCTGCTCATGGTGATTCACTTGGACCTTGCTGGTCCCGACACTGCACCTTTTTCTTCAGCTACGTTGGTTGCCGTTGCCAAGGCTTGTTGAAGCCCCTGCCGGACACTGACCCCTTGGCTCTTGACATCCGACGTGGGACAGCTCGTGACGGCTCCTGGTCCTCCTCTTCATCGCCTGGTCCGTACAACTGCAACTTCGAAGGCACCATCAACTCTCCTGCATCCCCGACATCGGTGGACATTTGTCTTCCGTGCCTCCTGGTCACTCCTGAGTGGCAAGGACTCTGTCCCCTCCGCTTGCAGGTACCTTTGGGTTCCACCGGACACTGTCACCTTCTTTGCCAACGGCATCTTTTCTGAAGTCCTCCATTGTAGTCTACGGCGGTTTCTGACATCACTTCGCACCTATAGTGGTCTTCAAACCTTTTAATGCCCCCAACCCACCCAGTGGGGAAAAAAATCATCGGGCCCCCCCTCAGAATTTTTCACAATTATTCAATTACATTGTATTGCGTGGCTGCAGGTTTTGAAGAATATTTGGAGTCCCTTCACTTTTGACACAAACTCCCAGCAAAGATATAAATGACAAAAGATGTTAGTGATGGCCCATTACAAAGCATAATGATTCTCTTGGCCAGAGCCTGGAGCCCCCCCGGGATCACCTGTGGCACGACCCCCAGTTTGAAGACCCCTGCCTTAAGGGGTGCCTGGGGGTCATGAGGTCCACCATGTTGGTGACCTCCTTTTTCTCCGTCACCTCAGAAGGCCCTGATCAGCAGTCTTGGAGGGCTCTGGGATCAACCCGCTCCATAACCCAAACATGTTTTCCATGCTGAAACACCACCAGAGTGGCCTTCCGGTCATGCCAGAGCTTCATTACCTCCTGGATGACTTCAGATTCTCAGAGGCCTTCTTCCAGAAGCACTGCAACTGGTTTCTAAGAGCCAACATGTAGCTAACTACATCTTAGTCGGGCTTCATGGGAGTTTGCTCCCACCCCTCCTTCACCAGTCTGAGAGGCCCCCTAGCAGTGTTGCTATACAGGAGTTAAGAAGACTGAACCCTACTCTTTTCTATGGCCCCTCCCTCTAGGCGGAAAGAAAGCATGGCAAGAGGACATCCCACTTCCGCCTCATGGGCTCTAGTAGGCCCATATTCATGCCTTTAAGGGTCTTGTTGAATATCTTAACAAGCACTTGGTCTAAGGGTGATAGGATGTATAGACTTATAAGTCACCCCAGACTCATCCCACATTGACTTTGTGTATCAGTGGAAGTTGGTGGAAGCGTGTGGTAGCGTGTGGGAGGTGGATAAAAGGGAATGGAGTTTGAGATTCGTCATCAGTTGCTGGTGGCTGGGAAAGCAATTTAAACACTCGTTTCCACTGCTCATTAAAGAGAGTTACTTGCCGATCGGTGTTGTGGACTCATTCCAAGGACCTTCTTTTGCTACAGTTGACCTACCCAAGCAGGAGTCACCAATATTAATTGATAGCCGTGATTCCTGACCTTTCTCAATAAACTCTGAATTCCTGAATGGGGTAGAAAAGCATACCCTTCAGAAATCTGCAGTACTACAGAAAAGCATCCACTGCTTCCGTACTCTGATCTGGTCTCCAGCTGAAATATATTCGAAGCTGGGTTGTCAACCTTGACGCAAATAGATCTACCCTCAGAGGACCCCAAACTTTCTGAATTCTCCTAAATACCAATTGATTCAATTTCCAATCACTGTAATCCTGGAATTCTTGAGAATTCCACAGTTATCTCATTACACTGACCTGGTAAAAACTCTGCTATCACTGAGATTTTGTACTTAATACAATATTTCCAAAAATCTAGTGCCAATTCTGTCAGCTTCTTCGATCTGCTTCCCCTTAGACAATATTTTAGCTGTTCATTACACAAATTATTTATTGTAGAAGATTTGAAAATTTGTCTACATGGTCTGAAAAACACTGAAGTGCAAACAGACCTGCTTTCAAGCCCAAATAATTTACACAAGACAATCTCTGTCTTCATCCATTTACCCCCAATGTGTAAACTGTCTAATCTTGCACTGCAACTAATTTGGCTGTCATCCAATTCTACAACATACTCTGAGGACACACCAAATACAGCTCCCCATTCTAGGCTTCAAAGTTGTCTAAGTACCATGCCAGTTCCTTCCTGGCTTCTTTTGCCCAAGACAAATGATCGCCGTACCAAGCTCCCTTCCAAAGATGATTCGCTTTCAACCTTTGAAGACACCAGTAATGAGGGGAACAGCCTGAATAGAAAACGTTAGGAGACCCAAAACTCGAGCAAGTATTCTAAACGGAAATTGATCCAGATTTAACAATGATTAATTTCACTTTGTTGAAAGGAAGACTCAACAGTGCTGAAATCCCAGAAACTCCAATATTCTGCTTGGGACTATGATTGACTTTTCCAAATTTATTAGAAAACCCAAACCCTCCAAAATATCTGCATATTCTCAAATGATCGACCAATTCTCTCAAATCCTAAGACGTAATTAGTAAGTCACCCAGATACATAATCAAACGCACACCTCTCTCGCTCAACCATGCTGCTACTGGTCACATTACCCTTGGGAAACACTATGGTGCTGATGGCATGCCAAAAGGCAAACAAAAGAATTGGTAAAGATGACATCCCATCTGAATTGTAGATAACTCTGACTGACGTAATCCATATAAATCGTAAAATATGCATCCCTCAGATCCAGTTTCACTGATCAATCTTCCTCCCAAAGGATATCACTAAGTAGTTGAATTCCCTCCATCCTTTGTCCTCCTGGTTGGCAGGGCCCCGGCACACTTACAGTTCGAAGTTACATCGTAAACCAGGCAAGAAGTGGGGTCTAACCTTGCAAAAAGTGGCACTTTTCTACATGACCCCCGCAAACGAATGAGGATGAGACTAACCTTTCCCTAGAGAGTCTTCATCGTCTAAGTGGAAGAAGCTGGGAAGGCCATCTGCGTTGGCTTGGGCAGTCCCAGGTTTGTGTTCCACTTTAATGTCCATTCCCTGTAGGGAGATGGACCACCTTAGCAGTCTGGGATTTTTACCTTTCATTTGCATAAGTCATATGATCAGGGACCAAGCCACAGCGAAGGCTTCCCTCTCAATGGCACTCCAACGCTGTTCCCAGGAGAGTAGCCTCCTACTAATGAAAGCCACAGGCTGGTCTTAACCGAGGTCATTTATTTGGGATGGGACCGCTCCTATCCCATGTTTAGAGGCATCAGTATGCAGAATGAATTGCTTGTTGTAATCTGGAGCTTGCAGAACAGGTGCCAAGCACATTGCTTTCTTCAGAGCATCAAAAGCCTTTTGACAGCTCACTGTCCAGTTCACCTTTTTGGGTATTCTTTTGAAGGTCAGTTTAGCGAGGGGTGTTACTATGGTGCCATAATCCTTCATGAACCTCCAGCAGTACCCAGTCAAGCCAAGGAATGCCCTGACTTGATTCTGAGTACTTAGAGCCACCCGGTCCAGAATTGTCTGGATCTTGGGCTGTAGAGGTTAAACCAGGCCTCCACCAACAAGGTGTCCCAAGTATACAACCTTTCCCTGCCTTATCTGGCACTTGCTTGTCAGAATAGTGAGACCTGTGTTGCGCAAAGCCTCCAAAACTTTCATGAAGTAGATCAGGTGATCCTGCAAGGTGGCGCTAAAGACAGCAATATTGTCAAGATACGCCGCACTATAGGATTCCAATTTGTTCACCAACCTCTGAAAAGTGGCAGGTGCATTTTTCAAAAGGAAGGGCATCACAGTGAACTGATAATTCCCGTCTGAGGTCAAAAATGCTGATTTTTCTTTGGCTCCGGGAGTCAAGCTTATTTGCCAGTACCCTGTTGTGAGATCAAAGGTACTCAGATACTTGACCATTCATAACGTGTCAATTAACTCATCAGCCCTAGGAATTGGGTGCACATCAGTTCTGGTCACAGCATTCAGGCCCCTATAGTGCACGCAGAACCTCATCTCTTTTTTACCACCCTGGGTATGAGGTTTGGGGACAAAGACGACTGGGCTTGCCCAGGGGCTCTCAGATGGCTCTATGACTCACAATTCCAGCACTATGCTTTCTTCAGCTTTGATGCTCCCCTTGATGTGATCACATTGCCTATAGATTTTATTTTTAACAGGAAGGGTTTCGCCAGTGTCCATGGCATGGGTACACCAGCTAGTCTGACCAGGGGTCAAGGAAAAGAGCTCAGCAAACTGATTTAGGACTTGCCTGCAATCAGTCTGCCATTGGGAAGTGAGGGTGTCTTACAAGACCACTCCCTCGACTGACCCATGTTTTGGATTGTTGGACTAGAGGTCAGGGAGAGATTCACTCTCTGCTTCCTGATCCTCATCTGTAACAATGAGCATGGTCACATCAACCCTGTCATATTAGGGCTTATGGTGGTTCTTATGGGTGAGGCTCCTGGGGTTCCTGGAACTGCCAAGGTCCACCAGGTAGGTGACTTTCCCTTTTTTCTCTAGTATGGGATAGGGTTCAATCCACCTATCTTGGAGACCCCTAGGATTCACAGGGTCGAACACCCATACCTTCTTCCCTGGTTCGAACTTGATCATAGCAGCCTTTTGGTCATACCACTGCTTCTGGAGCTCTTGGCTGGCCTGAAGGTTTTTGTCAGCATTTTCCATGTTCTCAGCCATCCTAGAGTGGATGCCCAGCACATAGTCCACTATGTCCTGTTTGGGTTGGATGAGAGAACGCTTCCATCCTTCCCATATGAGGCACAATGGTCCCTCAACAGGATGACCAAACAGAAGTTTGAATGGGGAAAACCCCACTCCCTTCTGTGGCACTTCCCTGTAGGCGAAAAGCAGCCATGGTAGCAGGACATCCCATCTCCTGTGGAGTTTTTCAGGGAGTCCTTTAATCATACCCTTCAAGGTCTTGTTGAATCTCTCAACAAGGCATTACAAGGGGTAGTGAACTGCTAGGTCACTCCACACTCCCTCCACATGTGTTACAGGCAGCTAGACATAAAGTTGGTACCTCTGTCTGATACCACCTCCTTAGAGAAGCCCACTCTGGTAAAAATTCCAATGAGGGCACTAGCCACTGCATGGGCAGTGGTAGTCCAAATGAGAATAGCCTAAGGACATCCGGTGGCATTATCCACTACCACCAGGATATAACTATTTCCTGATGCTGTTGGAGAGTCAAAGGGACCAACAATGTCGATCCCTACCCTTTCAAAGGGAGCCCCAACTACTGGGAGTGTAATTAAGGGGGCCTTTGGGTGCTCATCTGTCTTGCCACTGGCTTGACAGATGGGACAGGAGTTGCACAACTCCTTCACCTTCTGGTTCATCCATGGCCAGTATACGTGGCTGACAAGCCTGCTTCACATTTGTTCTGACCAAGATGTCCAGCTAGTGGGATGTCGTGGGCAAACATGAGGAGGAACTCCCTAAACACCTGAGGAACTACCACTCGCCAAGTGGCACTAGGTTTTGGGTCTCTGGCCTCGGTACAAAAGATCCCATCCTTCCAATAGGTTTTGTGGGAACCACTAATATTACCACTTTTCTGTGCAGCAGCTTTCTGTCGCAGGATTTCAAGTGTGGAACCGGTTCTCTGCCCCTGGCACAACTTTTCCCTAGAGGGTCCCCCTGGGTCCAGGAGCTCAAGCATGGTAAGGCTCCAACTCCTGTGGCTCAAGTTCCCTCTGGTGCTGACTCTTCTTCTCCCTTGGGAGAGAGGTCTGGTGTCTGTTTTGCGACCGGTTTCCCAGTCTGCTTGTCTTTTCTCTTGGAGGATTGGGCACCTTTCCCAGGCTCCAACACCTGTTTTTTCTGCTCTGTGCTTGGCTTTTGCACACACCCAGTGAGTGATTCCAAGGATTCCAGCATGTATCGTTAGTTCTGCCTCAGCCCAGGGTGAGGTCTCCAAATTGTTACCAAGCAAACATTCAACTGTGAGTATTGGAGAGACTGCTACCTCTTTCTTACCAACAACACCCCCCAGCCCCAGTCAAAGGACACCATTGCCATAGGATGGTTTGTCATCACAATTTCAGCTTTGGTGACTGGATATGACCTTCCAGGAATATATTGATCGGGGGAGACTACATTTTGGGTCACCATGGTGACGCTGGCACCAATGTCTCTCAACCCTTCCATTTTAATCCCATTAACAACAGGATGCTGTCTGTATTTTTGCATGTAAGTGGGCCGGACAGCTAGTGTGGCTAAATGTACCTCCCCTAATAAAA
The DNA here is from genome assembly GCA_963921515.1 of Calotriton arnoldi. Taxonomy (NCBI): domain Eukaryota; kingdom Metazoa; phylum Chordata; class Amphibia; order Caudata; family Salamandridae; genus Calotriton; species Calotriton arnoldi. The sequence continues at coordinate 28,903 of CAWUFW010021475.1, read as the reverse complement.
TCGCCTCAGTGAGCTCTCTGGCCTGGCCAGTGCTCTTCTGGGATTCCATCTGGAGATTGACAACTGCACGTACTGCAGGTGGACTAAAGGCATTTTTCTTGTTTTTACAGCTGGGGTCTCTAGTTCGGTGTCTTAGGGACCGACAGTCCTGGCACCAAGCCTTCTTGAGATCCAGTTCTTAACCTGGTACCCACCCTTGGGCTGTGAAGAGTCATGGGACTCACCCTCCTGAACAGGTTTTTTAGGGGCCTGACAAAGAGTCTTTGTTTTTAGGGTCCTCCTTTTTCCCTTTGGGGGCTTTTGGTCTCTTTCTTTTGATCTCTCCTGCCAGTGGTAGTTCTGGTCACCCTTGATTTGACCCAGTGGTTTGCCTTCTTCCCTAACTTTAGAGGAGAAAGTGGACCTAGGTCTACCAGATGCTTTTGTAACTTCTCATTGTAATAATTATTTAAGAGATGTTCTTTCATGCTTAAACTGTAAAGCCCTTCACAGTCATTCACATTGTTACCTGTTAGCCACTCATGTAGTGTGTTTAGTGAAAAGTCGACAAAGTCGATCCGGGACTGACTCTGTGTTTTGAGAGTCTCCCGGGACCTTATCCTATACTCCTCAGCAGTGAGTCCAAAGCCCTCAATCAGGGTACCCTTCAAGAGGTCATAATCTTAGCGTCTTTTTCAGGTAATGTCAGGAGTCTATCTCTGCATTTCCCTCAGAATAGCTCCCACAAGAGAGGAGTCCAATTTTTTGGGCTACTTTTCTACCTATGCAGGCTCTCTTGAATGTAGTGAACCATTTGGTGATATCATCACCCTCTGTGTAGTTAGGGACAATCCCTTTGGAGAGTTTAGAGGCATTATACCCTTCCCTCTCCCTATTTACTTGTATGCTGCCACCAGAGATAGGTCCTAAGCCCTTTTCTTTTCCTTGTCTTTCTATGTCCAAGAGCTGGGCTTCTAAGCTCAGCCCCTTGGCCAACCTTTATAGCTGGAGGTCCTCGTACTAGGGTACCTAAGCTGTTTCTGAGAGGACTGACTCATGTCCGTTCTCAGCATCGTTTTCATCAGAATTATATTCTTCTCTAGGCTGGTCTAGCATGTCTGGATGATCTTTCTGAAACTGCGCTAGCAGTTGTCTGAGATAGGCTGTCGTAGGACTTTGCCTGTTCTGATACCATAGCCTTTTCAGAGGGTCCTGCACCGGGCATGGTTCAGGTACATGTAAGGGGTTAGGTCGAGCTCCTGATCCTGGCTACTGGTTTCAGGCATTATTGTACTAACATTGGGACCATTTTGGGAAGAAACAAAAATCTACCAACACTTTCTTTGTCCTAACTAGAGTACAGATCTTTACATTTCTAACTACTTAGTTTCAGGAACTTAACCAAGGCCCTAGCAGTTAATTTTCGAAATTTAGAAAAATTGATCAATCAAAAACTGACTAGACTAAAGACATTTTTTTAGATTTATTCATGTGATCACCTATTGACAAAGCGGTTTCAGCAAATGCAAAGTCGTAGCTCTGCCGCTGCACCACCAAATGTAGGAGGATGGCTCTGTACAGTGCACTAAAATAAAGTACAGTACGTAGAGAGTCCGAGAATCCCCACGAAGTGGTCATAGGTAAAGTAGATAGTACTAACGCTCTATTTTGTAGTAATGTAGGCGAGCAGTTAGGCTTATCCCGGGGTCGGGTTTGTTGTCACACACAGAGGCAATTAGCAAGTCACACGATCAAGAATAAATCTCTGACCAATTGTGTATAAAAATAACCAGTATCTTTATATAATATTTAAGAAGCAAGACTACAAAATACAAACATACTTTGTGCACTTTTTATGATCGAATAAAGAGCTGCAGTGCAGTTCAAAAATGTAATACGTCTAGAATCTTGGCACTCTTTCGTCGATAAAGCTGAACAAATACCACTGCGGTCTGGCCAGAAGGCAGCGGATCAATTGGAGTTTGGAAGACCTCCAAAACAATTACCATTGCGGTCACTGGAAGGAGGCCAATGGGGTTCAATGGAGCCAAAGCACCCCCACGCAGGGACCGTCGCGGTCGAAGGCAGGAGGTGCAGAGTTGAATAGCGGAGGACCACCACGCAGGTGCCGGTGTGGTCATGAGGCGCAGGACTCCGCCATGGAGTTTTGGGTGACCACGGTCAGTTGGAGGGCGAAGCTTGAGTTTATTGCAAGGATGCAAGGTTGATTGGAGGCCCAGAACTCAGGCACAGCAGGCAGTGGAGACTTCACCTGGTTTGGGTGTACCGGAGATCGTGGGCTGGTCTTGGTCGGCAGCAGTCAGGCCACAGGTGCGGGGCAGTCCATCACTGAAGAGGACGTCATGCCACCGATGATGCTTCACGCCGTAGAAGCCACTGCCAGGAGGGATCGTGCTCAATGGAGTGGGGCTGTTTTGAGCGTTAGTCACTTAGCTGTGAGGATCTCTCGAGTTGATGGAGGCATACAGATGTCAGAGTCCTGTTACAGTGGTGAGTCGCGTCGACACAAAGTGCTGGTTCTCTACCACCATGGTTTCTTTAGCGGCGGTCGATGGGACTAGAGCCTCTCGCCCAAAGGGAGGTTCTTGGCAATTGGTGAAGACTGGAGGGGCTCTGGGGTTTCTTGGAAGCCTCTTCAGGGTTCAGGAAGGACAGCAGGCCTGGCCTGTTGCAGTTGGCAAGGTTTTTGACAGGTTTCTTCTGCAGCAGGGCTCAGTTCCTGGACCACCAGTGGTCGTTTTCCTCTTTCCGTCTGTCAAATCTGAAGTCAGGTGCTTGAGGAGCCACCTAAATACTGAATTTTAGGGCATTTTAGGAGAGGACAGGTAGTAGCCAATGGGCCCTAGAACCTCTTTATGTTCACCCCACTTGGGGGGTGGGCCTACCCTGACTCCTAATAAGCTACTATTCCCATTCTCAAGATGGCGGGTAGTGAAAAGTGGGGTCTACCTCGCCTGTCCCACCTGAGGGGTGGTACAAGGTGAAGGTAGACACACCTGCTTTACCTAATTTTCTCGCCAGTCCTCCCGTCAAAATTGGGCTGGACTGGCAGTCACCATCTGCTTTTAACTGCAGAGGGCTGGGGGCATGGTTCAAAGGTGGTAAGGCCTTTGAAGGTTCTGTTTCTGCCAAGGCAGATCCTGCAGGGGGGAAGGTGTGACCAACTCTGCCCAGAGCAGGCATTATCTCTAGATCTGGAGAGCTCTGGCTCTCTACCCAGGGGTCCAGAAACCTGTCTGGTGATGGCAGGCTGGCTAAGACTAGACCGGAACCACACCAGTGTTGGGTTAGGTTCAGGCGATCTTCTAACTGATACTATGAAAGTATTAATAAATCCATCACTAGAATCAGTGAGGATTTATTAAGACGAGATGTTTGGTACCAAACATCCCCTTCTACAGTGAAGCCATCATGAAGCTAGGAAACTTGTGTGGACGGGTTCCTGCTCATGTACTCCTTATAGCTTTCCTGGGCACTTACAATACTCCAGATTGAACTGGACATTGTAGGGGCACCCATGCTCATGAGGGTGTGTTCACACTTGAGAAATGGTACACCCTGCCTTAGGGCTATTAAGACCTTCTAGAGGAGTGACTTACCCATACCTTAGGTTGTGCTGGAAGGCATGGCACGCAGGGTTGTGTGCCATGTCGACTCTTCGTTTTGTCCTACACCTGGACCAGCAGCCGGCGATAGCAGCACCGCTTTGTCTGGGTGAGGGGTCCCTAGGAGACCTTCTGTCTTCATGCCCTAGGTACAAGGGGTAACATTTACTAAGGACTTACAGGAAAAATAGAAGTTTTTCCAATCATGGTACAGTTTTAGGGAAAGAGATCTGGCTTTGGGGACCTGGTTGGCAGGGCCCCAGCACACTTTCAGTTCAAGGTTACATCGTATACCAGGCAAAAAGTGGGGGTTAACCATGCAAAAAGAAGCACTTTCCTACACATACATATTATTATTATTAATAATAATTATTATTATACCAGAAACGTATGTATATATATAAAAAAAAGTCTTGTACTTTATTGTTATTTGTAGGGGGAAGATATGTGTAGAGTTGATTTTAGGTTTGATTCCATGTCATAGTGTTCTATGATGCAATGGAACTTGGGATCAATAATTTGTGGGGAGCAGGAAGGGTGCAGGAGATGGATGGTTAAATTGGTTGTTCAAGAGGTTGAATAAATGAGTCTTGGTTTGTTGTCCCAAATCCCAGGTTCACCTCCCCCAAGGGGTCAAGCATCCGTCATCAACTTCCTTGAGCGACGCAGAACCCCGTCCTGAGTGCTCCAGGGCCACGTGGCTCCAGCATGTCTATATGTTTTTTCTTATGCTACGTAGAATGATCTTTATCTGTCACCTCGCACAATCTTCTTTGTTCCAAGAATAACGCTCTTTATGCCTAATATCTCTGAGCCCGCTCTGAAGAGCCTTGTGCTATTGTGGCATGTCTCTGTGTAGCATTGGTGTGCTACATTTTTCTCCTTACCTGGGTGGTGTATACACACTTTTGTACCTACTTGCCACACTGACGAGGACCAACCAGGCCAGAGAAAGGTTTTAGGTTATTTGTATTACCATTCATAGGGGTAGTCATGTATGAGTAGGGGCTGGCCTGCCCCTTTGGGGTTAAAGAAAGACTGACTTGCATATAGACCACTGCTTCCCAGACTTTTAAGAACCATGACCCACTTTTTAGATAGACAAAAGTTCACGATCCACCTAGCTTGAATGGACATGAGATGGGTGAATTTATCAATGTAACGAAAGCATCGTGTGGTACGGCACTGTCATTTACAAACAGCACATTTTCCATTGAAATGATCGCTAAATTTGCACAGACCTGCAATTTTACAGAAAAAATATATTGCACAAAGATGATAATATGTGGACATCACGTTTCAGTGAATATCAATTGTGCCTCACCATTAAAGTGTCTTGATTTGCATTGATCCTAGTAAAATCTTTGTTTCCCCTCACACTTCAAAATTTCCAAAAGATGTGCTTCATTTTTACTTCCTAACTGCTGAATGTGTACAATTCATTTACAAGGAATTACATTTCGTTGTGTGTTACAAAAAATAACATCCTGCAGCCTTCCTTTTACAGTGTCTGTGCCCCACTAAGATTGCTATATAATTCACTTTACTTCTCTTTCTCTAACTGCAAAGTGAGATGAGTTTGTAAACACCAATACCCATGTTAAATAAATAATCAGCAATTTGTTGATGACATAGACTGACATTTGACCCCACTGATTTTGAAGCGCAATGAATGTGACAAGATAAATACAGAATTTAAAGGAATCTTTATTTATTTCTTGGATTTTCACAACCCCACCAGCTCATGAGCGACCACAGGGTCGGGATCCACAGTATGGGATACACTGATATAGATGATCCCTGTCTCTAATAGTGGCAACAACGTACAATGCAGTGGACTGGTGTGCTGCCAAGAGGAAGGCCTGTTAAATTTGTGTCTCTGTAACTGCTAGCAGAGACAGCCTTGTTAGTAAAATCTCTTATATAAGGATCGTTGCTGTCTTTAGTGGCCTCCCTGAGCCTCCCAACGTAACACTCTGCCTCAGACGCACGCTCTACAGACTTATCCAAACGAACCACCCACTCTAGTGGCACAAGCTTGTCAGCCACCACCCACTAGAGCCTATCCTGACAAACACACAAACCTTGTTACCAGAGTCATCTTCCTGAATGTGTCCGGGCGTTTAGATGCAGGAACTCTGTACATCTCAACACTTCTCTGACCTAAAGAGGAATCACCTATCTATGCGAACAGCCTTTGCTGTCACTTCTGAAGCATACTTAGAAGTACTTACTCTCTAAACATCCACCTTCATCTACCCCTTCTTTCTTTCTTTGACGTAAATATAAATGCTCTCCTCCAGGAGGTCGTGGCAGGGATGTGTTGAAAGACTTGGAATGTTGAACTTCTGTTACCAAACATCAATAGCAAATTATTCTGAGACTGGTAAAAGCCATTTCAGTGGCCAAGACTTGCCTATTATAGGCAACAATAATATACCAGATTTCATGTGGCCCTTTATTGTCTTTGCTTTCGAAAATGAGTGGCTTGAATTGCATCAAAATGACATCACTTATTGGCGTAATGATCATACTGTTGCCACAAGAAGTGTCACTATAAATCATGGGTAAGAGTATTAAAGAGGCAAGAATGCTTGGGGGGATGTTACAGAAAAAGGCATGAGTAATGCCTCTTTGGGGGATACAGCTGGACCACTAGAGTTGACCACAGTCTTGTTTATTATAAATCTGCTTTAAATTTTCATGTAGGCCATAAAACAATGTCTTTCTTAAAGAGTATTTCCTACTTCAATCCAATTAAATATGTGTGACTTTTATAAAGCGGGAATGTACCAACAGGCAGTGTACAAGAGCGAGGTTTACAAAGAGGGTGCAAAAGGGGCAGTGTCATGCACACTGGGGATGGGATGTGTAAGAGGGTTAACAGTGGCCAAGGAGAGGCTTGAGAGAATGGGATGTCAGCGAAGTAAGAGTGCTATTTAATGCCTTGGACTGGAATAGGGTTGCAGAACAGGTATAGGAGAACAGGAAATGTGATTAGGATAGTGAGCAATGACACGGACTGCTGCACTGGAACACTACCATCCAAAGCCAAACACTGCGCAGGCGTCTCAGCCTACAATCGGCACTGCTTGCGGCCCGATGGCCCCCTTGCCGAGCCTGGACTGTAGATGCTCTCTGATTCAGCCTGGCAGCCACTGAGGAGGCACTTCTAATCAGGGCCACTTGAATTATGTGGCAGGGGTGCACCAAATTATGCAGCAGTGTTGACTAAATTATGCGGCAAGAAAAAGGCAAGATGTGCAGCATAATGCAGCAGTTTTTGATGATATTACTTCACTATTTTGTGCTTTTTACACATGGTAATACTGTCTGGGCAAATATTTCACTTCATTAGTAACACTTTAACAACCAAATACATAAAAAGGCAACTGAAAGGTGACCAGTTAACCTTTGAGAATGGTCCTCCAACTTGCATGAACTCATATCACCACGTATCACCATGTGTTTTGTAACTTTTGATCGTTTGAGCTAGAAACGATTTTTTAAATAAAATCTGCAGATTATGCAGCAAATGATGGATTATGAGGCAAATGAGGCAAATCCTTAATTATGCGGAAAAAAGCTGGGGCTGCAGAATCGCAGAATTCCAGTTGTCTTGCTTACAGTGGCATGGGTGAGTGCAGTAGAGCACTGAACTCATGAGTACAATTATCGTGGCAGTGTCATTGCTTTCTGTAACTTGTGTGAAAGTGTCACTTTAAGTGTCACACATTTGGCAGTTTAATGTCACTCATAAGTACATTGAAACAATGGACATGTCACACATAAGCAACGTGAAAACTTGACAGGTATGACGTAAAAATAGAGGTCATACTGGTATAAACGACCCCAGTGGCAACCCTAGCTGCTCCATAGCGAAGTCTGCAAGTTATAACACGTCTTTTCCTCATTTGGATGACTAGATAACATAAAACTATTTTCTCTCTCTTTGCACTTCATGAACCTATTTCAAAGTCGAAACGTTAATTTAAAAAAGCTCCTTAACAAAGTGCCTCTTCGAATTAAACTTAACATTCGTGTCCCCAAATTAAGTTAAAATGCCGATCCTTAAACTACAGGCTATTCGCAGTTATAATGTCAAAAGGTGTATATTGGAATTATTTATCCCTGCCTGCTCGGGTCTTTGGAGCTCCCTGATGCATCTGTTCCTGTCCCCATCCATGTGCAGTGAGGGGGACACTTGGGCCCGTGGGAGAACGAGGCAGGGGCCGAGGGAGGCGGTGCTGCTGGATATGGGGGGAGCACAGAGCAGAAATGATCGCTTACATTAATTTCAATTCTGTGTTTCCGAAATGTTGCCATGCACGTCCTGGTGACGTTTTAAAGAATGAATTTCGAACTCGGACTTTAGAAGAAGATGCTCTATTGTTACAGTCACTTTCGTTTCTTTTAGCACCGGAAGTGCATCGAGCCTCTCTGTCATTGGCAGCTGCTCCCAATACTGGTGACGATTGGCCGCTCCCGTGAACCACCTGCTCCAATGGGTAGCAAGGTAGAGTGAACCGGGCAAGTAACGCGTTTCCGGTTTCCGTTTTACTTCCGGCAGTAGTTTTTGCGCAACAAATGAAAACAAAATGAATCAAGGACTGTTGGGGCCGCAGGGTGGGGCTGGGACCTGATCCGAAGGTAACGGAGGATTCCCGGATTGGAGGACAGGTGAGGAGCGGAGACCCGCTTGAAAAGCATTGGGATGGAGGAGGGGGGTGCCTGGAGTGTTCAATCACTCTTGGGATTTATTTATTTATTTATGCGTTTTTATATAGCGCGGACTTTACCCGAAGGTGTCAGAGGACTTCACAATAGGAACAGTAAAATTACATGAGGAGAAGGTTACAAGTGAGCATAATACAAAAGCAAGCAATACATTACATGAGGAGAAAGTGACAATTGTGCAAATAACAAAAACAAGCAAGATAAAAAGAGGTATACGTTACAAGAGGAAAAAGTGACAGGTGTGCATGATAAATAAGATACAAAATACAAATAGAGGTATAATACTGCAATAAGTGGCAGTCACTCAGAACACACTGGGAAGGCACTTCAATAGGCATGGAGTACAGAATTTCCTATAGTGGAAGAACTTGAGGGAGTAGAGAGGGCGTGAATTAAACAGGAGTTTTAAAATAAATGGTACACAAACAAAAAATCCAACACAGCACGCAAGGGTGAGGAATGTACAGGAAAAAGTACAAATTTACAGTGAAGAGCGAACTTCCTGAGGGGCCTGAGACTGAAAGTATTAGTTCTGAAAGTGTCTTTGGAAGAGAAGAGATTTGAGGTCAGCTTTGAAGATCCGGGTAGAGGAGGTGGCCCGGAGCAATGGGGGTAGCGAGTTCCAGATTCTCACCGCATTGCCTGAGAAGGATTGAGCCATCGATCTTTCCCTTTTGAAGGCGGGGGCTCAAGCAGAAGCTTTTCCGCATTGCGAGAAGGGCGAGAGCCACGGACAATTTCAATTTATTCGCCAGGTAACGAGGGGAGGACGTGTGTAAGACTTTGTGTGTGATGCAGGCAGTTTTGTAGATAGATAGAGGGATGGAGGGGTGTGCCCGGAGTATTCAATCACTCTTGGGATGGAGGGGTGTGCCTGGAGTATTCAATCACTCTTGGGATGGAGGGGTGTGCCCGGAGTATTCAATCACTCTTGGAATGGAGGGGTTTGCCTGGAGTATTCAATCACTCTTGGAATGGAGGGGTGTGCCTGGAGTATTCATTCACTCTTGGGATGGAGGGGTGTGCCTGGAGTATTCATTCACTCTTGGGATGGAGGGGCGTGCCTGGAGTATTCAATCACTCTTGGGATGGAGGGGCATGCCTGGAGTATTCATTCACTCTTGGAATGGAGGGGCGTGCCTGGAGTATTCATTCACTCTTGGAATGGAGGGGCGTGCCTGGAGTATTCAATCACTCTTGGAATGGAGGGGCGTGCCTGGAGTATTCATTCACTCTTGGGATGGAGGGGCGTGCCTGGAGTATTCAATCACTCTTGGGATGGAGGGGCATGCCTGGAGTATTCATTCACTCTTGGAATGGAGGGGCGTGCCTGGAGTATTCAATCACTCTTGGAATGGAGCGGTGTGCCCGGAGTATTCATTCACTCTTGGGATGGAAGGGCGTGCCTGGAGTATTCAATCACTCTTGGAATGGAGGGGTGTGCCGGGAGTATTCAATCACTCTTGGAATGGAGGGGTGTGCCTGGAGTATTCAATCACTCTTGGAATGGAGCGGTGTGCCCGGAGTATTCATTCACTCTTGGGATGGAGGGGCGTGCCTGGAGTATTCATTCACTCTTGGGATGGAGGGGTGTGCCTGGAGTATTCAATCACTCTTGGAATGGAGGGGTGTGCCGGGAGTATTCAATCACTCTTGGAATGGAGGGGTGTACCTGGAGTATTCAATCATTCTTGGGATGGAGGGATGTGCCTGGAGTATTCATTCACTCTTGGGATGGAGGGGTGTTCCTGGAGTGTTCAATCATTCTTGGGATGGAGGGGTGTGCCTGGAGTACTCATTCACTCTTGGGATGGAGGGCTGTGCCTGGAGTATTCAATCACTCTTGGGATGGAGGGGTGTGCTGGGAGTATTCAATCACTCTTGGGATGGAGGGGTGTGCCTGGAGTATTCAATCACTCTTGGGATGGAGGGGCGTGCCTGGAGTATTCAATCACTCTTGGGATGGAGGGGCGTGCCCGGAGTATTCATTCACTCTTGGGATGGAGGGGTGTGCCTGGAGTATTCATTCACTCACTCTTGGGATGTAGGGGTGTGTCTGGATTATTCAATCACTCTTGTGATGGAGGGGTGTGCCTGGAGTATTCAATCACTCTTGGGATGGAGGGGTGTGCTGGGAGTATTCATTCACTCTTGGGATGGAGGGGTGTGCCTGGAGTATTCAATCACTCTTGGAATGGAGGGGTGTGCCGGGAGTATTCAATCACTCTTGGGATGGAGGGGTGTGCCTGGAGTATTCAATCATTCTTGGGATGGAGGGATGTGCCTGGAGTATTCATTCACTCTTGGGATGGAGGGGTGTTCCTGGAGTGTTCAATCATTCTTGGGATGGAGGGGTGTGCCTAGAGTATTCAATCACTCTTGGAATGGAGGGGTGTGCCTGGAATACTCATTCACTCTTGGGATGGAGGGCTGTGCCTGGAGTATTCAATCACTCTTGGGATGGAGGGGTGTGCTGGGAGTATTCAATCACTCTTGGGATGGAGGGGTGTGCCTGGAGTATTCAATCACTCTTGGGATGGAGGGGCGTGCCCGGAGTATTCATTCACTCTTGGGATGGAGGGGTGTGCCTGGAGTATTCATTCACTCACTCTTGGGATGTAGGGGTGTGTCTGGATTATTCAATCACTCTTGTGATGGAGGGGTGTGCCTGGAGTATTCAATCACTCTTGGGATGGAGGGGGTGCTGGGAGTATTCATTCACTCTTGGGATGGAGGATTGTGCCTGGAGTATTCAATCACTCTTGGAATGGAGGAGTGTGCCGGGAGTATTCAATCACTCTTGGAATGGAGGGGTGTGCCTGGAGTATTCAATCATTCTTGGGATGGAGGGATGTGCCTGGAGTATTCATTCACTCTTGGGATGGAGGGGTGTTCCTGGAGTGTTCAATCATTCTTGGGATGGAGGAGTGTGCCTAGAGTATTCAATCACTCTTGGAATGGAGGGGTGTGCCTGGAGTACTCATTCACTCGGGATGGAGGGGTGTGCCTGGAGTATTCAATCACTCTTGGGATGGAGGGGTGTGCTCGGAGTATTCAATCACTCTTGGGATGGAGGGTGTGCCTGGAGTATTCAATCACTCTTGGGATGGAGGGGTGTGCCTGGAGTATTCATTCACTCTTGGAATGAAGGGGTGTGCCTGGAGTATTCATTCACTCTTGGAATGGAGGGGTGTTCAGGGAGTATTCAATCACTCTTGGGCTGGAGGGTAGGGTGACCAACAGTCTGTAAATTTCACGGACTGTCCGTAATTTTGGTGTCCTGTCCGTTGTCCGTCATTATTCCTTTTACGGACTCCTTTTGTCCATAATTTAGGGGATTAATTACAGCAAACTGTGCTGTTCCCCTGCGAGAAGCCCCAAGAGTTTAAAAGTTCTTGGGGCCAGCTCGCACTTCTCTTCTGAACTCCACTGGATGCAGCAGCCCCTCCCCGACCTCAAACAGGCTGTGGACAGGCCCATTGTCATTCTGATTGAAGCTGATTATCACCTTTAGAATGACAATGGGCCTTCTGCCTTTAACATAACATGTGGCAAGTGAGTTCCTTGGAGGCAAGTGACTCACTTGGGGCCCGTAGATTGCAATTACTGATTACAGAGAAGCTTTCCCCATTCAGAGTACTATGGGCAACTTGCAACCTTGTGCATTTTGCCAATGTTGTTCACTGACAGCCCAACGTAAACAAATCACTATACCACCCACATCCGAGCAAAGGAAATCTTGTTTGCCCCGGTGCTGACAAAATACTTCTGCATGTTACTATTGGATCACTTCGCTTTTTCAGTTTGTATTTATTTTTTGCTAAAGTATTAATTATAGCAGGAGCAGTGACTGAGCAGGAGCAGTGATAGGGCAGGAGCAGTGACCGGGCACGAGATGTGATGGGGCAGGAGAAGGGATGTGGCAGGAGCGATGACCGGGCAGGAGCAGTGACCGGGCAGGAGCAGTGACCGGGCAGGAGCAGTGACCGGGCAAGAGCAGTGATAGGACAGGAGAAGTGACAGGACAGGAGAAGTGACCGGGCAGGAGCAGTGACCGGGCAGGAGCAGTGACCGGGCAGGAGCAGTGACCGGGCAGGAGCAGTGACCGGGTAGGAGCAGTGACCGGGTAGGAGCAGTGACCGGGCAGGAGCAGTGACCGGGCAGGAGCAGTGACCGGGCAGGAGCAGTGACCGGGCAGGAGCAGTGACCGGGCAGGAGAAGTGACCGGGCAGGAGCAGTGACGGGACAGGAGCAGGGATAGGATAAGAGCAGTGACTGGGCACGAGAAGTGACTGGGCACGAGAAGTGACTGGGCAGGAGAAGTGATGTGGCAAGAGCAGTGATCGGGCAAGAGCAGTGACCGGGCAGGAGCAGTGACCGGGCAGGCGTAATGACTGGGTAGTAGCAGTGACCGGGCACGAGAAGTGACGGGGCAGGAGAAGTGATGTGGCAGGAGCAGTGACCGGGCAGGAGCAGTGACCGGGCAGGAGCAGTGACCGGGCAGGAGCAGTGACCGGGCAGGAGCAGTGACCGGGCAGGAGCAGTGACCGGGCAGGAGCCGTGACCGGGCAGGAGCCGTGACCGGGCAGGAGCCGTGACTGGGCAGGAGCCGTGACTGGGCAGGAGCCGTGACTGGGCAGGAGCCGTGACTGGGCAGGAGCAGTGACTGGGCAGGAGCAGTGACTGGGCAGGAGCAGTGACCGGGCAGGAGCAGTGACCGGGCAGGAGCAGTGACCGGGCAGGAGCAGTGACCGGGCAGGAGCAGTGACCGGGCATTAGCAGGAGCAGTGACCGGGCATTAGCAGGAGCAGTGACTGGGCAGGAGCAGTGACTGGGCAGGAGCAGTGACTGGGCAGGAGCAGTGACTGGGCAGGAGCAGTGACTGGGCAGGAACAGTGACTGGGCAGGAACAGTGACTGGGCAGGAACAGTGACTGGGCAGGAACAGTGACTGGGCAGGAGCAGTGACCAGCAGGAGCGGTGACCGGGCATTAGCAGGAGCAGTGAAAGGGCATGAGCAGTGATGGGACAGGGGCAGTGATGGGATAGGAGCAGTGACAGGTAGGAGAAGTGATGTGGCAGGAGCGGTGACCGGGCATGAGCAGGAGCGGTGACGGGGCAGGAGCGGTGACGGGGCAGGAGCGGTGATGGGGCAGGAGCGGTGACGGGGCATGAGCAGCGGACGGGGCATGAGCAGCGGACGGGGCATGAGCAGCGGACGGGGCATGAGCAGCGGACGGGGCATGAGCAGCGGACGGGGCATGAGCAGCGGACGGGGCATGAGCAGCGGACGGGCAGGAGAATTGACTGGGCAGGAGCAGTGACTGGACAGGAGCAGTGACTGTGCAGAAGCAGTGACTGGGCAGGAGCCGTGACTGGGCAGGAGCCGTGACTGGGCAGGAGCCGTGACTGGGCAGGAGCCGTGACTGGGCAGGAGCCGTGACTGGGCAGGAGCCGTGACCGGGCAGGAGCCGTGACCGGGCAGGAGCAGTGACCGGGCAGGAGCAGTGACTGGGCAGGAGCAGTGACTGGGCAGGAGCAGTGACTGGGCAGGAGCAGTGACTGGGCAGGAGCAGTGACTGGGCAGGAGCAGTGACTGGGCAGGAGCAGTGACTGGGCAGGAGCAGTGACTGGGCAGGAACAGTGACTGGGCAGGAGCAGTGACCAGCAGGAGCGGTGACCGGGCATTAGCAGGAGCAGTGAAAGGGCATGAGCAGTGATGGGACAGGGGCAGTGATGGGATAGGAGCAGTGACAGGTAGGAGAAGTGATGTGGCAGGAGCGGTGACCGGGCATGAGCAGGAGCGGTGGCCAGGGCAGGAAGCGGTGGCCGGGGCAGGAAGCGGTGACGGAGGCAGGAGGAGCGGCCGAGGCATGAGCAGCGGGCGGGGCATGCAGACAGCGGACGGGGGCATGAGCAGCGGGCGAGGGCATGAGCAGCGGGCCAGGGGCATGAGCAGCGGGCGAGGCATGAGCAGCGGACGGGGGCACGCAGGCAGCGGGCGGAGGCATAGAGCAGCGGGCGGGGGCACTGAGGCAGCGGGCCGAGGGCATGAGCAGCGGGCGGGGGCATGAGCAGCGGACGGGGCATAGAGCAGCGGACGGGGGGGCATGAGCAGCGGACGGGGGCATGAGCAGCGGACGGGGCATGAGCTGCAGCGGACCCGGGCAGGAGAATTGACTGGGCAGGAGCAGTGGCGGGACAGGAGCAGTGACTGGGCAGGAAGCAGTGACTGGGCAGGAGCAGTGACTGGGCAGGAGCAGTGACTGGGCAGGAGCAGTGACTGGGCAGGAGCAGTGACTGGGCAGGAGCAGTGACTGGGCAGGAGCCAGTGACCGGGCAGGAGCAGTGACCGGGCAGGAGCAGTGACCGGGCCAGGAGCAGTGACCGGGGCAGGAGCAGTGACCGGGCAGGAGCAGTGACCGGGCAGGAGCAGTGACTGGGCAGGAGCAGTGACTGGGGCAGGAGCAGTGACTGGGCAGGAGCAGTGACTGGGCAGGAGCAGTGACTGGGCAGGAGCAGTGACTGGGCAGGAGCAGTGACCGGGCATTAGCAGGAGCAGTGAAAGGGCAGGAGCAGTGATGGGGCAGGAGCAGTGATGGGACAGGGGCAGTGATGGGATAGGAGCAGTGACAGGTAGGAGAAGTGATGTGGCAGGAGCGGTGACCGGGCATGAGCAGGAGCGGTGACGGGGCAGGAGCAGTGACCGGGCAGGAGAATTGACCAGGCAGGAGCAGTGATGGGACAGGAGCAGTCGAAGGCAGGAGCAGTGACCGGGCAGGAGCAGTGACCGGGCAGGAGCAGTGACCGGGCAGGAGCAGTGACCGGGCAGGAGCAGTGACCGGGCAGGAGCAGTGACCGGGCAGGAGCAGTGACCGGGCAGGAGCAGTGACCGGGCAGGAGCAGTGACCGGGCAGGAGCAGTGACCGGGCAGGAGCAGTGACTGGGCAGGAGCAGTGACTGGGCAGGAGCAGTGACTGGGCAGGAGCAGTGACTGGGCAGGAGCAGTGATGGGACAGGAGCTTTGATGGGACAGGAGCAGGGACCGGGCAGGAGCAGGGACCGGGCAGGAGCAGTGACCAGGCAGGAGAAGTGACCAGGCAGTAGCAGTGACAGGAAAGGAGCAGTTATAGAGCAGGAGCAGTGACTGGGCACGAGAAGTGACGGGGCACGATAAGTGATGTGGCAAGAGCGGTGTCCGGGCATGAGCAGAAGTGGTGATCGGGCAGGAGCGGTGATCGGGCAGGAGCGGTGATCGGGCAGGAGCGGTGATCGGGCAGGAGCAGTGATCGGGCAGGAGCAGTGATCGGGCAAGAGCAGTAACCGGGCAAGAGCAGTGACTGGCTAGTAGCATTGACCGGGCACAAGAATTGATGTGGCAGGAGCGATGACCGGGCAGGAGCGATGACCGGGCAGGAGCAGTGACCGGGCAGGAGCAGTGACCGGGCAGGAGCAGTGACCGGGCAGGAGCAGTGACCGGGCAGGAGCAGTGACTGGGCAGGAGCAGTGACTGGGCAGGAGCAGTGACCGGGCAGGAGCAGTGACCGGGCAGGAGCAATGACCGGCAGGAGCGGTCACCGGGCATGAGCAGGAGCAGTGACGGGACAGGAGCAGTGACGGGACAGGAGCAGTGACGGGACAGGAGCAGTGACGGGACAGGAGCAGTGACGGGACAGGAGCAGTGACGGGACAGGAGCAGTGACGGGACAGGAGCAGTGGCGGGACAGGAGCAGTGGCGGGACAGGAGCAGTGGCGGGACAGGAGCAGTGGCGGGACAGGAGCAGTGGCGGGACAGGAGCAGTGGCGGGACAGGAGCAGTGACGGGACAGGAGCAGTGGCGGGACAGGAGCAGTGGCGGGACAGGAGCAGTGACGGGACAGGAGCAGTGACGGGATAGGAGCAGTGACGGGATAGGAGCAATGACCGGGCAGGAGCAATGACCGGCAGGAGCGGTCACCGGGCATGAGCAGGAGCAGTGACGGGACAGGAGCAGTGACGGGACAGGAGGAGTGACACGGCAGGAGCAGTGACGGGACAGGAGGAGTGACACGGCAGGAGCAGTGACAGGGTAGGAGAAGTGATGTGGCAGGAGCGGTGACCGGGCATGAGCAGGAGCAGCGCTTTAAGTGGGCCGGGTCTCACCGGGTCTGAGCACCAGCAGTTTTTTAAAGGGGGCCTCGAAACGGGTCTCTACCGGGCTCTGTTTTGTGCCCGGGCACAGGCCGTCTGTTTTTTCTGGACTGCAGTGACAGCATGCGCATGGATTTGCGCATGCTCACACTGCTCACTTCTCACTAGTGGAGAAGTTATGGCATGACGTCATGCCAGGCGAGCCTTGTAGGGGAAGGGAAATCCTTTAAAGAGAGTCATTTTCTCTTTGGATTTCCCTTCTCTTTTTGAAACTCAGGAGCAGCAACATCGTCGTGGTGTCACCAGGGCTTTAAGTGGAAGCTTTTTCAATATTATATACAAGCCATAATTGCTGCTTATTTAGCTGATGCAACTAGCAACCATTGACAAAGCCAATAGTCCTGACTTGTTGTAGGTATGATGTTACTTGTTAAATCATATATCTGGATGCGATGACAGAAACAGCAAAATACAAGTCGGGCGGCACACTATGCTAGGCACAGATTTTTAGCTTACGTGTTTTAAGCCATGCCTTTAAATAAATTGGCCACGCCCCTTTGAGAGACCCCCACAGTTTTTTCGTCCCACTTAAAGCCCTGAGCAGGAGCGGTGACCGGGCGTGAGCAGTGACCGGGCGTGAGCAGTGACCGGGCGTGAGCAGTGACCGGGCGTGAGCAGTGACCGGGCGTGAGCAGTGACCGGGCGTGAGCAGTGACCGGGCAGGAGCAGTGACCGGGCAGGAGCAGTGACCGGGCAGGAGCAGTGAAGGGGAAGGAGCAGTGAAGGGGAAGGAGCAGTGAAGGGGAAGGAGCAGTGAAGGGGAAGGAGCAGTGAACGGGCAGGAGCAGTGAACGGGCAGGAGCAGTGACCGGGCAGGAGCAGTGACCGGGCAGGAGGCAGTGACCGGGCAGGAGCAGTGAGCGGGCAGGAGCACAGTGAGCGGGCAGGAGCAGTGACCGGGCAGGAGCAGTGACCGGGCAGGAGCAGTGACCGGGCAGGAGCAGTGACCGGGCAGGAGCAGTGACCGGGCAGGAGCAGTGACCGGGCAGGAGCAGTGACCGGGCAGGAGCAGTGACCGGGCAGGAGCAGTGACCGGGCAGGAGCAGTGACCGGGCAGGAGCAGTAGAAGCAGTGACTGGGCAGGAGCAGTGATGGGACAGGAGCAGTCGACGGGAAGGAGCAGTGAACGGGAAGGAACAGTGAACGGGAAGAAGCAGTGAACGGGAAGGAGCAGTGAACGGGAAGGAGCAGTGAACGGGAAGGAGCAGTGAGCGGGAAGGAGCAGTGAACGGGAAGGAGCAGTGAACGGGAAGGAGCAGTGAACGGGAAGGAGCAGTGAACGGGAAGGAGCAGTGAACGGGAAGGAGCAGTGAACGGGAAGGAGCAGTGAACGGGAAGGAGCAGTGAACGGGAAGGAGCAGTGAACGGGAAGGAGCAGTGAACGGGTAGAAGCAGTGACTGGGCAGGAGCAGTGATGGGACAGGAGCAGTCGACGGGCAGGTCAGTGACTGGGCAGGAGCAGTGACTGGGCAGGAGCAGTGACTGGGCAGGAGAAGTGACCGGGCAGGAGCAGTGACCAGGCAGGAGCAGTGACAGGACAGGAGCAGTCAACGGGCAGGTCAGTGACCGGGCAGGAGAAGTGACCGGGCAGGAGAAGTGACCGGGCAGGAGAAGTGACTGGGCAGGAGAAGTGACTGGGCAGGAGAAGTGACTGGGCAGGAGAAGTGACTGGGCAGGAGAAGTGACTGGGCAGGAGAAGTGACTGGGCAGGAGGAGTGACTGGGCAGGAGGAGTGACTGGGCAGGAGGAGTGACTGGGCAGGAGGAGTGACTGGGCAGGAGGAGTGACTGGGCAGGAGGAGTGACTGGGCAGGAGGAGTGACTGGGCAGGAGGAGTGACTGGGCAGGAGAAGTGACTGGGCAGGAGAAGTCGACGGGCAGGAGAAGTGACTGGGCAGGAGAAGTGACTGGGCAGGAGAAGTGACTGGGCAGGAGAAGTGACTGGGCAGGAGAAGTGACTGGGCAGGAGAAGTGACTGGGCAGGAGAAGTGACGGGACAGGAGCAGTCGACGGGCAGGAGAAGTGACTGGGCAGGAGAAGTGACGGGACAGGAAAGGTCGACGGGCAGGAGAAGTGACTGGGCAGGAGAAGTGACGGGACAGGAAAGGTCGACGGGCAGGTCAGTGACCGGGTAGGAGAAGTGACCGGGTAGGAGAAGTGACAGGAGAAGTGACGGAGTACTATGGCACTGCTATCCTCGTCATAGTTTGAGGAGGAGAGATGCACCTCTCCGTGAATGCTTGAGCTGAAGCCCTAACGCACACTAGAGACAAAAACGAACAAATGAACCAGTGGAACCTGCCGACCACAATAAAGAAGCTGCAAAACACAACCACTGGACATTGCTTTTGTTTCCACACCAGCCTGCAATGCTTGGGGATCGTTTAATGATTTCTGCATTTTGTGTGATACTTCATAGCCGGGCGGGATCAGCCTGAGCAATGACAGATCACTGTATAAATAGATTATGATTATATGAAATACCACAAAAATACTTGCACAGTTGCTTAAAGCTGCGCCCATACTGGAAAACCGTGAAGTGCAATATTGTTTCAACCTAATATAAACTTATTTTTACTTGTACTTATGTTCTTTGTCTATTTACTTACTTATATGCTATTGCATGACCTCCTCGGATGTGTCTGTAAAATGTATCTTTTGTCCTGAATTTTTAGTCCTGAATTGTTTCTCTACCGTCCTGAATTTGCAACCATGCCAGTTGGTCACCCTAATGGAGGGGTGTGCCTGGAGTATTCAATCAGTCTCTTTCGGATAGTCCAGCTGGCAGCGGCCACTGGGAAGAGCGGACAGAGCGCCTTTGAGTACACAGAGGCCAGGTCTCTGCTGGCTCTGTCTTTCCTGTTTCCGAGAGAATGCATATATTTGTAAGGCCACTGAAGGGACGCGACAGCAGGTATCACTGAGGCACTAAGCCTGATCATTTGTGCCTTCACTTCTCTCCCCCCCACAAGGCACGCGATTGGGGGGCATGACTCACAAAGGTGTATAGCCCCAGTTCCCAAGTTATACATTTGTCTTTGTATATCGGCCCTCCTTATAGGCTCATTCCGGCTGAATTGTGCCATAGAAAGAACAAAGATCCGGATAAACTGATTATTCAGCTGTATGTTCAACTTTGTTCCCTGATCCACCTAGAGATAACTTACCACCTTACCATATCTACATTTGTGGGTTGTGTGTTTTAAAATGTTTTTGTCAGATTTTCAGCTCGACTGCATTGGCACAAACTCATTACATCTCCATTGATCACAGAACTGTTGAGAAACTAGGACAGTGGGCAAATATATCATAAAACATTTAGTACATGTGTAACATTCTGTTTCGTGTCCCGTTTCGCATCTTTTTCACATTCTATGGAACCTTTGAGGATGCCATTGTTTGACGGACTCCCTTGTTCTTTTATAGTGCCTTATCAATTATGTGCCTTAAAACTGGGGTTATATATATGGCTCAAAAGATACTAGAATGCTCTGTTTTGTGGTGTTCGGTATTTTAACTGATCCACTGTAAAATAAATAACCATTGTTTTAAGAGGTTCAGCTCTCACGGGATTGAGTTCAAGTGTGCTTATTATGCCAAACAATAAATGAGTATTAAACCTACTACAGCCTGCTGGAGTAAACATTGACTACATAAACCTATTATTCTTTGAGAGTTCAGTTAAAACAGGTGTTGACTTGGATATTCAATTGGAGAAAAATAGTATCCGAAGCCTGGGGACTCCTGTGGTAAATGACCACTACCTACCCAAATTCCAGAGAAAAGGTCTCTCAGTAATTGGCCCTTTTCACTGATTTCCTTGTTCCCTTTTAGGTGTTTCCTGTCCCTTGAGAGATCTTTTGTTAACTTAAACATAGAGCCCGCCCATTACTTACAGTTGGTTGACTTCGTTGTCTCTCTCATTTTCTCACTTCTCATTGGTCAGCGCATGCCAGTTTCACGTCTGTCTTCGTGTGTTTCTCTTCCATGAAGCATGGGACAAGTACTGATGTCTTTATTAGTGTCCATCTGCTGCTCGTGCTGTGATTGAGACACTTTGACACTGTTGGCATGGACCTATTAGGGCTATACTGAAACACTGTTATTTTTCATATTCAACCTTTTCTTCACCGTTGCTGTTCTGACGTCCAGGGTGACACTGTAGCCACTGACTTATGTAATGTTTTAAGATCATTTTCTCTTCAACGTGCAATTTTACTTTTTAGGTCGAGCATTCAAGACCTCTTGTATATACTTTAGTATATACTTATATGTGTATGTACTTTGTGGACTCTGGAGATCAGCCCTAAGACTTGTCTGCTTTCGCTTAGGGACTTTTTTTTCTGTTCAACTGCCTCTATTTAAATGTCTTGATAGAAAACGACCAGTAGAGGTCAGTAAAATACCAGAATTGCTTTCTGCTTGTTAAACTGCCTCTATTTAAGTTTCTTGATAGAAAACAACCAGTAGAGGTCAGTAAAATACCAGAATTGCTTTCTGCTGAGGGGCTTTCTTTTTTTTAAAAAGTTTTCCGGCAACTGCCAATATTGAACTTTCTTGATAGAAAATGCCCAGCAGAGCTCAGTAAAATACCAGAATCACTTTAGCATTCTCTAGATTCCAGTCCATAGAAATTGTCTTCCACGAGCACCCATAGACAATAATATTTTTTTCAAATCTTGTATATTTTTTTTGAAAACTTTGTTTATTGGCATTTTGTTCAATGACATAACAGGTACAATCCATGGTGGGCATTTCATCTTCATTACATAGAGATTTTGGTACAGTGCATGAATTAAAAAGCAGAAAGTGGTGAGGCACATGGTGCAGGACACAATTCATTATATCTAGCAATGGCATGGAAATTTTACAACATTTTGCATCAACTTTTTCCAAAGATCATTCCCCACTAAGTGGGGGCCTAGCGGTCTCAGGACAGGAGCTGGTTCACACCCGTTCGGCTCTGTCCTCAGTGTCGCTAGCGGTTGCCCGCAGCAGATCGGTGGTGAGAGGTTCCCATATATCGCGGGTCCGTGAGCGGGTGGGCAGTAATTCGGCATATATACTGTTTTGTTCCTGGCAGTAAGTGAGGTCCACTAACCAATCCTTGAATTTGGGCACCCTTCCCCCTCCCCCATCTGCACGCAATTTTACGTTTGGCCAGGAGAAGGCCCATCGCCAGGAAGCGCTTGACGCAGCCCTTGTACCCGGGAAGGTATCCCAGGAGACCCATTTCGGGTGTAAGCCCGAGCTGCTCTCCAATCATTTCTCCCAGTGCCGTTCCCACCTCTGTCCAGTAGTGCGCTATGGACCCACACTCCCATGCGATGTGTAAAAACCCCGCTCCCTCCCTCCCACATCGGTCGCATTTGTCATTGTCACGTAAGTGAAATTTGCACATTTTCACCGGGGTATAGTACATTCTGGGAAGAAATTTAAAGTGTATGATCCGAAATCTGCTGATGGCAGTGATGCGCTCAGTTTGTTGACAACAATATGTCCATATTTCGTCCGTGATTGGGTGGCCTAATTCCGCCTCCCATCCCTGTTTGGCTTTCAGGGTGTTGTGCGACCCCGCCCCAATGGTGGCCTTATATATTCGGGACCCCGCGTGTGACGCCCCAGCATGTATTGTTAGATGCAATGAGTGCAGTGCGGGTGGTTCCTCCGGGAACGTGGGGGTAGCTGCCTGGACATCCTGTCGTAAGCGAATGTAGAGAAAGCGATCCATGGTGGTGGGGGGGGCGGCACCGAAGAACTCTGCAGCACCTTTAAATTTTCTCTGGTGGTACATGTCTCTCCTGGTGTGAACGCCCACCCGGAGGAGCATGTGCTTACATATGTTGGGTTGGTCTTTGAGGGGAAGTAACAGAGAATAAAGCATGGGAGCTTGAGACCGTTTGGCAATAGCGCACCACGCATTGTTAGTGCAAGCGACCGTGGACCTCTGTCCCCCAGCTGTTGTGTTATTCGCGCCAAAGAACCCTGCAAGAGGGATAGGTGCCATTAGCCCCTGCTCTACCGCTAAGTGTGTCATGAAAGGGGGGGGGCGCAATCCAATACGCGGCATAATGTGCCTGAGCGCTGAGGTAGTAAAGCTCCGGGTCGGGTGCCTCGAAACCGCCCTGGGCGAACGGCAGCGTAAGAGTGCTCCGCTTGATCCTGGGCTGCTTCCCACCCCATGCCAGGTGGATGAGCTGACTCTTCAGCCTAGTGAAGAAGTGGTGACCCAGGAGAAGGGAATGTTTGTAAACAGGTATAGAAATTTGGGTAGGATGACCATTTTCATTAAAGACACTCGGCCAGCGAGGGATAGCGGTAACGCTATCCATCTGGTGATCAACTCTTCTACCTTATTGAGAACTACCCCGTAATTCGCTCTCAGGAGTGCATCCTTATCTTTGGTTATGTTAATGCCCAGATAACGGACCTCATCTTCACACCACTGCAATGGGTAGTCCATATGGAAAGGGGTGGTGAGCTTTGTCAGCGGGAAGACCTGAGATTTGCCCCAGTTAATGGTGATGCCCGAGAAGGCCCCGAATTTTATTATTTTGCGTATCATAGCATTCAACCCGTCTGTGGGGTCACGCACGTACAGTGTGACATTGTCCGCATATAGCGATGTTAACACCGGCAGAGTAGGATAGTCTAACGCGTATTGCTTATGGTGCTGCCGCAGCATGGCAGCCAGCGGCTCCATAGCTATCGCGAAGAGCAGGGGTGAAAGGGGACACCCCTGCCGCGAGATGCTAAATGCGGGGGAGCATTCCCCATTTAGGAGTAGCGATGCGCAGGGACTGTGATACAACAATTTATGCCACAGGAGGAACCCGGGAGGGAACCCCATATGCGTTAAGACTGCGAGTAGGTATCCCCATTCCAGGGAATCAAATGCTTTGGTGGCATCTAGGAAGACCACCACCGCCTGTTCGTCCTGGTCGGTACCATGCATGATGGAAAATAGGGTCCGAAGGTTGTGTGATGTCGACCGGCCAGGTATAAAACCCGCTTGGTCTGGTCTGATAAGATTGTCCATCAAAAGCGTGAGCCTATTGGCCAGTACTTTAGCTAATTTCTTTACGTCGCAATTGATTAAAGACAAAGGGCTGTACGAGTCCGGGTGCTTCCCGGGTTTTAAGAGCGAGACCAGCATTGCCTCTCGCATGTTGGGCGGGAGCGTCCCCGTTTGGGCCGCCTCCTCGTATAGTGCTTTCAGGAAGGGAGCCAGTATATCTATGTAGGTTTTATAAAATTCTATTCCAAGGCCATCGGTTCCCGGCGCCTTCCCATTCCCCATCTGCATGATGGCCTCCCGGATCTCATCTACTCCTAGATCAGCCGCTAAGAATTCATGCTTCCTATTACTAAGCCATGCTAATTCTACTTGTTGCAGGTACTGTGGCGTCTCGCCCTGCCGTGATGCGCAGGACGTGTAAAGTGTTTGGTAATGAGTGGTGAAGACCCCCATAATGGCCTGGGTATCCCGGTGTGCATTGCCCTCCCCATCCCGAATCATCAACACATGATTCGATGTCTTTGGTGGTCTTATCGCCTCTGCAAGCGCTCTGCCAGGGCGCTCGTCCTACCTGCGCACTAGGTGATACTTGCCGCGAAAAAGGCACTCTCTTTCCGCTTCCCCTTGATATTCTGATGTTCGCGAATCGTAGCTAGGGTGGGGCCTTCCTGCGCCGTTTGTATATTTGATTCCTGCTGTTTGATCTTACGTTCCAGGCTGGTTATTGTGGTGCGTATTGCTTTAACTATGCCCCGCTTTTGCCATACAGTGTCCCCAAATTGTGACCTTTAGTGCTTCCCAAACAGTGGCCAAAGAGGAGACTGAGTCAATGTTGAGCTTCAAGAATTCCTCTAGTGTGTCCCCCAGTTCCGTCCTAAATGCAGAGTCTAAGGGCGCCGAGGGTTGTAGTCGCCACAGCAGGGGCTGGGGCAGGGAGCCTGGTGGGTCCAGCAACATAAGCACAGAGGAGTGGTCTGAATAGGTGCGCGCCAAATGCCGGTAGGAAGGGGCGCAGATCGCTATATCTTGCGACACTAGCCATAGGTCCAACCTGGACCAGGTATTATGTACTGCTGAATAGAATGTTCCCTTCCGCCTCGTGGGGTGATGGTGGCGCCAGACGTCTACCAGCAAGTTGTCTGTCATGATTTGTTGAAGTTGATGCTGCGCTTTGGAATAGTGATGAGGTAGCGGGTGAGAGCAATCCTGTGCGGGGTGTAGTGTTAGGTGAAAATCGCCCCCCATATGAGGTGAGTCGAGCCTATGCTCAATATACGTGCCCATAAATTGATAAAGTAGTCTTCATCGTCAACATTTGGCCCGTAGCTACTCACCAGTGTGATTGAGGCTGCCCCCAGTCTGCCCCATGTCATACAGAACCTACCTAGAGGGCCGGCTGCAGATCCCTCTTCAATGTAGGGTACCGTTCTTTTGATTAGGATGGCGGTATCTCTCGAGTAGGATGAGTACGAGGAGAAGTATCTATGAGAGGCCTCATAGTCTTCCAGGCGCCCAGTGTTGGTCATCTCGGGAACTCCAGTGATGTGGATGTTGTTCCTCCTGGATCGGGCTTCAATGTCTTCACTTTTTGCAGCTATTACCTTTAGCAATTTGTCAATGTCTGTGAGCTGCCCGGCCGCCTGCGCCTCGTCATCTTCAAGCGCTGAGATCCGCGTTTCCGCCTCCTTAATTCTGCCGTCTTGCTTCTCGATCGTCCGAGTGATCTAGTCCATTCTGGCGCACATGGAGTCTATTTTACCCTTGATGGAGGCAAAGCTGGCAGTCATAGTGTTGAGTAAGGTCTTCAGGTTCACCTCGTCTGCACTTTGATTCATTTGACCAGCGCCATCCTGACCCTCCTCAGAGGGCTGCCCCCTGGGAGTTCTGCGAGTGTCAAAAGTAAGCTTGGGTTGCTTTCCGTCCGGCTTCCACATTGCTGCGCCGGTCTAGTCCGGGGGCAGGGTCGCAAGCGATCTCCGATCCGATGCTCCGCGCTTTAATGTGTATGGGTGCCGCCCGCCAGTTCCAGGAGGGGCTCCTTGTGCCAGGTAGGTAGAGGTACTTGTCGGATATGTCAGGATTGATAGAGACACTTCGGGGTCAGGTCTAGCCAAGGCCCGGCTGTCAGGCGCAGCAGTCGTACCACTTGTTGTTTGGGCACAGTGATGCAGTATATTGCGATGCCTCTTGGTCAGCACAAAACGCGCAGCGAGGTGTCGGTTTATGCGTTGCAAGGCCCACGCTTCCCCAAGTGCTCCGCCACGCCACTCCAGCAGTCAACTTGTTTGGCGGCTATGCCAAAATCGTTCAGGTAGAGTGGCCAGCACCCCCACCCCCAGCCTCAGGTATGAGTGGTACTCACGGCCTCCGAATCAGTCGAGCCTCAGGTATTGTGCGCAGCCCGTAGGTGCGGGCCCGTCGGTTCTCCTCTGCGGCAGTGGTAGGGGCCCAGTGGTGGCGAGTGTAGAGCTGGCGCCTAGACAGCGCCCCCCGAGTCCCGGGAGAGGGCCCCCACAACGGCTCCTTGTGGGTATATCCAGGTGTTTGTGAGAAGGCAGGCCGCACAAACCAAGGGCAGTTTGTTGTCCCCCGAGGGCCTTGGGCCGATTTCTGGGGGGGGGGGCCCTCCTCACCCTCCGCTGGGGTCAAGCGGTAATGTAGTTCAGCCAAGGTCGGCTAGGGCTTGAATCGCCTGGAGCGTTGAGCGCAGGCCACACAGGCCTATCGGCGCCCCTCGAGGTCAGCGGTCACCAGGCAGAAGGCGCGGGCAGTCCAGGCACGCACTGTGGCAGAAGGTGGGTGCCGAGAAAGCCTCTCCATGTACAGGTGTGTTTCTGCAGCATTGCAGCTTCAGCCTTGCTCCGCGCTGTCAGCGGGTGTTGTGGGTTTTATGGGGCACAGCCCGCAAACGTTTTACTCAGTATGGAGCTTCTCAGCCTCGCTGCCCCTGGGTGCAACGACAGTTGCCTGTCCCTCCTCGTCTCGTGCTTCCGGCATGGGGTCCGCCCCTGGGCCCCAGGAGAGCAGTGCAGGGAAAGCAGTAGGGCCGCGTTCCTGGCCTTGCGTGTTGGTGCCGCCCAGGGGGGCAGCCTCAGCGGCGGTCCATGGCAGCAGCGCCAAGTGCCTGTCGGAGCAGCGATAGTCTCAGAGGGCGCGCCACCTCACCCTGGGAGTATCCAGCAGCAGCTCCCAGAATATATGTAGTAGGAGAATGAGGCCTGCTCAGGGGTTGCAGCTCAGTCCTAGGGGCCGATGGCCGACCCTCTCCCCCCACTCTCATGCCAGGCCCGCTCGGCCGTCCCAGCCCCAGCTTCTCCTCTTCATCAACCCAGGGTGCAGCACTCTCCGCGTCCCGGGATCCGCTCGAGTCCGGCAGGCACGGCGTGGCAAGGGGTGGGCCGCGCAGGCCCGCATCTGGTCCGCTCGGCCGTATACGGGCTTTTGCCACTCGCGTGTCGGCCAGCCTCACCTCGCTAATTAGGCCGCACTTCTCGCTCCCCTCATCGGCGGCGTTCTGTGGCCTGTGGCCCGCCCGCGAGCAGTCGATCCTCTGCAGCAGGTTCCCCGCTTCCACGGGGAGTGTTTGGGAAGTGAGGTTGCCTCATGATTTAAGGATAGGTGCTGGATTGTAGCTTCGCGGCAGACAGAGCCTCACTACTGTGCAGCCATCTTGTCCGCACGCCCCCTAGCGTCTCCCAAATCTTGTATTTTCAGAGATATGACTACCGAAGGCCCTAATTTTAAATGAAAAACAGAGCTTTGGACTATACCATTTCCCGCTGAAAGGCAATATTTTGCTCCATGTGTTCCCATACCTGGCATGTCATGCAGTTTGGTGCTTACTTTCCCTCCATGTTAAAGAACAGTAGATGTTTCAACACCCGAGCTAACGTGCTGCATAGCTAAATACATGTAAGGTCCCAAAGGCGAGACCGATTGCATTGCATATGCTTGTTTTTTGTTGTTCTTTTTTTCTTAATTGGAACGCAGAGACCAGCCGAAACCGCATTAAAGCAAGGCCCTGCACAGAGAGCCCCTAACAATTAACACACGTTAAAGCACTAAAGAGAGGTAAAATTATTTTTTCTCATTAATTAAAATGTTAGTGTGTGCATGTGTCTGTGTTCGAGCATAAGTGAACCATGCGAATATGTGCACGTGTGTGCCTTTCAAAATGAGTGCGCAAGCTGGCCTTCTTTCAAGCGCAAAATCCTTTCCCTGACATTTATGAGGAGCTATTTGGAACTGGAGCAAATAAAATGAGAACAGTATTGGAATTGTATCTGTGGTTACGTAGCTCATCGTGCAAATAGCGCTACTGATGTCACCTAAATCACAGCTCCGAAGGTCTTTATCAATGAGGGTGTGGTGATCGGGGACCCAGCGGCATCGCAGGGAGAGTCACTGTGCGAGGCGACAACAGTCATTCATTTGAAATAGAGTGGAACCCCCCTGGGAGTTGTCCGGTTACTGCATCTACTGCATTCTTGTGAACCAAGAACACATTGTCCCGTCCCACGGGAAGGTGAGGGACGGGGCTCTCACCACAACTGGATATTTCCAGGGTGCGGGTAAAATTAGTTGAACTTCTCCACAAAGAGAGGTCCACCGCAAAAGCTTGTGCGCTCTGAGTCTGCTGTCTGGTCACTCTAACGCGAACCTAACCAATCCTGCACACGACCCAATCCTGTTTTCAGCATGAGTGAAGCGCCAGGATTAGATGGAGCAGGCCAACCTAGCGTTGCTTTTGTGACTGGTGGCTGCAATACCCTGGCTGTTATGCAGTTGCTGGATTGTTGTGGGCAGAAGAGGGCATATCGGACTGGCCATCGCAAGACAGCCGGCCAATCCAACTTGCGAACTCCGCAATTTTCTTGTCATCCTTCTGCTGTCAATAAGTAGGAATCACCCGGGCCCCGCCCCCCACACTCGCCGGCAGCAAGCACATCCTAGAAATGGTAATGAGAGTGATACCATTTTAATAATGCATTTGTTGTTCATTCACTGCTACACACCCAGCAGGCGGGGGGACGCTCCTCCGCCCTAGAGGAGGATCCGCAGCTAAGTGACAATGGTGCGCAGTTTAAATCTGACATGGCTAAGGAGTACTTACAAAGGAATGCGTTACATCAGTGTGTCAGCAGGTAACAGTACTGTTGAGAGGTTCGACAGAATTGGCAAGGTCACAAATCAATTGGCAGAAATGGGGAGTAAGGACTGGTTAGTTGAAGTAAAGAAAATGATTTGAGCTTATAGGTCCCCTTCTTCTGTTACCGGATATAGTTCTTTTCAATTAATGAGATGTGGGAAACCGTATACTAAGTTCAACATGGGTAGGATGAATGAGCTTAGAAA
>CAWUFW010021474.1:0-119809 GCA_963921515.1 Calotriton arnoldi | reverse complement strand
TTGGGTTGAATATGTGTCTTTTTTTTGCAGAGCAATGGATCGCTGGGTAAAAGGTAGCAAAGTGGAAACCTTTGAACAAGTGTATGATTTGTTTGCATGGGAGCATTTAGCTAGTAACTGTTTTCCAGAGCTACGCCAGCACCTTATTGATAGCAAGCTAACTAACCCTAGGAAGCTTGCTGAGGAGGCGGACCGCTGGGTGAGCACCCGGGTTCGCAAGGGTCATGTGGGAGACTTCGCCAAAGGTGGGCAGGGTCCCCAGCAGAGAAGTGGGGGACAGGGGTAAACAGAGGGAGTTCCAGAGAGGGCCCTAAAGTAATTCCCAAGGGAACCCAGGAGTGGTGTCCCAGTCTCCCCCTGAGAAGAAGCCAGTGCCCCCGACAGGTAGGCCTGTTCATAGGGGGCCCCTTACTTGTTTTAAATGTGGTCAAGTGGGCCACCGGTATTATGATCCCCAGAGGGACCTCAATGCACCACCCCGTGCACCAACCCGCCAGCTTGCTACTGTAGCCCTGGGAGGGGAGGAGATGGGTGCCCCAGGTGGGTGGGATCCTGTAGAATCGACCCTTGTCTCGCTAGGAGACTTTGAGAAGGTCCCTAACTCCACGCTGCCTGATAACACTAAGAAGTACAGGCAGTGGGTGACCATCAATGGCCATAGGGTGGAGGCTCTGAGGGACACCGGAGCAAGTGTGACTGCTGTCAGCTCCCCGTTGGTCTCCCCAGAGCAGGTTGTCCCCCATGCATTCTGCCCAGTAGTGTCAGCAGACAACTCTGAGAGCCAGTGTGAGGTGGCTCAAGTTCCCTTTGAGTGGGGGGGGGTCTCAGGAACTCTTCAAGTAGCTGTGAGGCCAGCCATGCCGGTAGACTGACTGTTGGACAACGATTTAGAGAACTCCCCATGGGCTACGGTGGAGAGGAAGTCTCACTTGGAAATGTTGGGTCTGCCTGAGTGGGCGTGCGCGGCCACTCGGTCCATGGCAGCCAGTAAGGACGTTCAGAAGGACCTGGAGCCTGAAAGTATGGCCCAGACCCCTGCCTTAAAGAGAAGGGGTAGGGGGCACGGGAAACCAGCCCCCATAGTTCCCACAGCCCAGGAGGGAGCAGACCTTGAGGGGGATGCCCTGGAGCCTACCGGGGAACAAGTAGCCGAACTGGGGGACCTGCCTGGGTTGACCCATTGGCAGCAGGAAGGAGGGCCCACCAGGGAGGAATTTTGTGAACAGCAGAGAACGTGCCCTTCTCTTGAGGGGCTGCGGTGACAGGCTGCGGCCCAGGCAGCAGGTGATCAGTCAGGGTCACATCTGATCTATTGGGAAAATGACCTCCTTTACAGCGAGCCTAAGGTTGCTGAGCCTGGGTCAGCCCGTGTGCTGGTGGTACCCCAGTGCTTCAGAGCCTTCCTACTGGGGTTGGCTCATGATGTGCCATTGGCAGGACATCTGGGGCAGACCAAGACCTTCGAGAGGCTGGTCACCCACTTTTATTGGCCCCAGATGCGCAGGAGCTCAGATGCTCACTACAGGACATGTGAAACTTGCCAGGCAAGTGGGAAGAGTGGGGGGAAGATCAAAGCCCCACTCCAGCCCTTTCCAGTTGTCAGTACCCCATTCGAGCGAGTGAGCATTCACATTGTGGGGCCTCTGGACCCCAAGACAGCCATGGGCAACAGGTTCATCCTGGTCTTGGTGGACCATGCCACCCGGTACCCTGAAGCCATCCCACTCCGGACAGTGACGGCCCCCGTGGTGGGATGTGCACTGATGGGGATTTTCTCCCGTGTGGGGTTCCCCAGAGAGGTGGTGTCCGATAGGGGTACTAACTTCATTTCCAAATATATGAAGTCTCTGTGGGAGGAGTGTGGGGTAACTTATAAGTTTACCACCCCTTACCACCCCCAAGGTAATGGGCTGGTTGAGAGATTCAACCGGACCCTCAAAGGCATGATTATGGGCCTAGAAGAGTCCATGAGGCGTAAGTGGGACGTCCTCTTGCCATGCCTGTTGTTTGCTTACCGTGAGGTGCCACAGAAGTCCCTAGGGTTCAGCTCCTTTGAACTACTCTATGGTCACCCGGTAAGAGGGCCTCTGAGTCTGGTCAAGGAAGGCTGGGAGCAGTCTCCCAGGAAACCTCCCCAGGATGTGTTTAGCTACATGCTGGCCTTCAGGAACCAGACTCGGCATTTCAGAAATCTTGCTGAGGCAAATCTGGAAGCCAGCCAGGAAGAGATGAAACGTTGGCCCGATCAGAATGCCACTCTGATTGAGTTTCAGCCTGGTCAAAAGGTTTGGGTCATGGCCCCAGTGGAGCCCTGTGCGCTCCAAGATAAGTGGACCGGACCATTTGAGGTGGTGGAGCGCAAGAGTCCTGTTACCTCCTTGGTGGACATGCGGTCTCCCAGGAACCCCTTGCGGGTCCTGCACATCAACCGCCTGAAGCCCCACTTGGAGAGGTCCCAAGTGGGCATGCTCTTAGCTACAGATGCTGGGATGGAGGAGGAGACTGAGCCTCTTCCTGACCTCCTGTGTGCAAAGGAGCAAGATGGGTCAGTGGAGGGTGTGGTCTTCTCCGCCACCCTGACCCCTGAGCAACAGAGTGATTGTCGCCAACTGTTGGGACAATTCAGTGATCTGTTCTCCCTGGTGCCTAGTGTCACTGATTGGTGTGTCCATGAAGTGGACACTGGGGGCAGTCCTCCTGTTAAGCACAAGGCTTACCGAGTGACTGACCGGGTTAGGGCATCCATTAAGGAAGAGGGTTCCCAAATGTTTGCTTTAGGGGTGATTGAGTCCTCTAGCAGCCCTTGGTCCAGCCCAGTGGTCTTGGTACCAAAAGCTGCAGCACCTGGTGCCACCCCAGAACTTCGGTTCTGCTTGGACTACCGAGGTCTCAATTCAGTCACAAAGACTGACGCGCACCCCATCCCCAGAGCTGATGAGCTCATAGATCGGCTAGGGGCTGCACGGTACCTCAGCACGTTTGATTTGACGTCTGGGTATTGGCAGATCGCCTTGACTGATGGGGCAAAGGAGAGGTCAGCATTCTCCACACCGGATGGGCACTACCAGTTCTGGGTGATGCCCTTTGGGATGAAGAATGCCCCTGCCACCTTTCAGAGGTTGGTCAACAGGGTGTTGGTTGGGCTGGAGGATTTCAGTGCCGCCTACCTGGATGACATTGCAGTGTTTAGTTCCTCGTGGGAGGACCACCTGCGCCACCTCTGCGAAGTGTTGATGGCACTGCGAAGGGCAGGCCTCACAATCAAGGCAAGTAAGTGCCAGATTGGGCAGGGTTCTGTGGTGTACTTGGGACACCAGGTTGGGAGCGGCCAGGTGGCGCCCCTACAGCCCAAAATTGAAACCATCCTGGCTTGGGAGCTCCCAAAGACCCAGACACAGGTGAGGGCCTTTTTAGGACTCACGGGTTATTACAGGAGGTTTGTCAAGGGGTGTGGCAACATTGTTGCACCCTTGACTGAGCTGACTTCTAAGAAGCAGCCAAAGATTGTGAACTGGACTGACACCTGTCAGAAAGCTTTTGGACGCCCTGAAGAGTGCCATGTGCACAGCGCCTGTACTTCAGGCGCCCAACTTTTCAAAAGAATTTGTTGTGCAGACAGACGCCTCAGAGCATGGTGCGGGGGCTGTTCTGTCGCAGATCAATGAGGAGGGTCTAGA
Organism: Calotriton arnoldi; assembly: GCA_963921515.1. Classification (NCBI taxonomy): domain Eukaryota; kingdom Metazoa; phylum Chordata; class Amphibia; order Caudata; family Salamandridae; genus Calotriton; species Calotriton arnoldi. The sequence continues at coordinate 116,132 of CAWUFW010021474.1, read as the reverse complement.
CCAACCGGTAGCCTTCATTAGTAGGAGGTTACTTCCACAGGAACAGAGGTGGAGTGCAATTGAGCGTGAGGCATTTGCTGTGGTTTGGGCACTGAAGAAGCTGAGGCCATACCTGTTTGGGACTCACTTCCGGGTTCAGACGGACCACAGGCCCCTCAGATGGTTGATGCAGATGAGTGGTGAGAATCCAAAGTTGTTGAGGTGGTCTATTTCCCTACAGGGGATGGACTTTACGGTGGAACACCGCCCGGGTACAGAACACGCCAATGCTGATGGTCTGTCCAGATTATTCCGCTTTAGTGATGAGAACCCCCAAGTGGGTGGGTAGTTCTCCCCACATTTCAGCTGGCGGGGACACGTGTTAGACCTGGCACCATTGGCGTGGGTCTCCCTTTCATCTTTCGTTTTTTGTCTCCTCTGTGTTTGCTGGTGTTAGATGCTCTGAGCGCTGTGCCACTGCCATTCAGTGCTATAGCGCGAATGCTCCCCATTGTAAATTAACTGGATGAATTGGTATTCCCATAATTGGCTCATTTGATTTACCTGTTAGTCCAGAGTATAATGCACCGTGCGTGCCCTGGGCTGGTAGACCGAATGCTGCTGGTGGGCCTGCAGCGCTGATTGCGCCACCCACATAAGCAGCGCGTAAAGTGTGTCTCAGACCTGCCATCGCAGTCTGTGCGCAGTCCAGAACTGCCATTCTTTGACGGTAAAGTGAGCCCACTTCCCAGTCCCTCAACCTTCCCTTGGCATCATGTAAGTCATCCCTATGGCAGGGTGCATTGTATGTGAAAGGTAGGACCTGCCTTGGTCTGTGTGGCATGTCCTGATAGTGAATTACACTCCATTGCGTTTTTCACTATGGCAAGGCGATCTGTTCCCTTAGGCCAGAATGGGCAGTTTTGATTATTACATCTTATAATCCTAGCTGACCCAAGGAACAGGGTTGGAAAGTCGAATTTAGTATGCCTGAGCTCAGAATATTAAAATACATCTTTTAGTGAGGATTATTTTTATATTCTGCGTTTGAAAATACCACTTCTAGGAAGTAGGTATTTTCTTGCCTAAGTCGTCCAGTGTGCTCTGCTGTTATGTGTATTGGATGTCTGGTCTTGGAGGGTCAGGGCAGGCTGAGCCCGACCTGGGTTGAAGAGCGGAATCTGCAGCTGGAGTATGGGGAGGGGTGACCCTTTGGTCTGAGCAGGGCTGGGCCTGGCAAGGTGAATGATGGCTCCAGCCCCCACTGTGCGTCTGATGGCAGACCCCCTCTTCCTCAAAGGCAGGATGCCGCCTCGTAAATAAAGTGCTCCAGGACCACATCGAACTGGTTCTGGCTGGGTTCAGTGACTTGTGACTTTTGAGAACAAAGACCTGTGGGGTATAAAGATCTAGGCCGAAACCCCTAGAGGGGGTGTTACTTCTGGATGTCAAGACGAACCTCTGTCCGTGTAACGAGAGGAAAAGGACTTTGAAACTTTCATCCATCTTGCTGAAGCAACTACCCAAGGGCCTGATTTGAGCTTGCCTCCTGCTGAAGTCTCAGGGACATTAGACTTCACCCATCAGCCTTCTGAATTCCTATTGAGAGGGGTTCTACTCGCAGGTGAGGCCTCTGTCGAGAATTCCAGAGCCTCTTGGTCTACTGCGGGGAACGCGGGCTGAGAATCATCGCTATCGCTATTGTGGGCCGCTGCAGCTGAGGAGCTGTTGCCGCTGAGGGCCCGCATTTGTCTGTGCTACGAGAATCATCGCTATCGATATTGTGGGCCGCTGCAGCTGAGGAGCTGTTGCCGCTGAGGGCCCGCATCTGTCTGTGCTACAGGAATCATCGCTATCGCTATTGTGGGCCGCTGCACCTGAGGGGCTGTTGCCGCTGAGAGCCCGCATTTGTCTGTGCTACGAGAATCATCGCTATCGCTATTGTGGGCGGCTGCAGCTGAGGAGCTGTTGCCGCTGAGAGCCCGCATTTGTCTGTGCTACGACAATCATCGCTATCGCTATTGTGGGCCGCTGCAGCTGAGGAGCTGTGGCCGCTGAGAGCCAGCCTTTAATCACCGCCTCAGGATCATCGTGAGTGCACGCCGCGGACCGCTGCAGCTGGAAGCTGCGGCCGCTGCGAGTCCGCCTGTCATCATCGCGGCTTCCTTCCGAAGCTGCGTGCCGTGCCCCTTTAAACCTCAGGTACATTGTGCATCACCGGGTCGCGTAGACCTCGGCCTCGAACTAAGTTCGATTCACCCGCTTTAGAGTGCTTTATTGCCTTTTCAGTGAACTTATATTTACGTGCATTGTGGCTTGTTGATCGTCTTCGAGCCTTGTGTTAAACTGATATAAAGCTACTCATTTTTCTATAGTTACTGGTGTGGTGTCCCTTTGTGGTGTCTTCACTGCGTTATTGTGTATGGTCACGAATGCTTCACACACTGCCTCTGAGATAGGCCTGTCTGCTCGTGCTACGTTACCACAGGGTTGAGCAGGGGTTATCAAAGGGTGTAGCACCCTTACTCTGAGTTAGGAAGAAGGGTCCCTTCTTGGACATTGGCGCCAGCCATTGCCAACCAGAGATCCCCATTTCTAACTCATCACATACCTGTAATTTTTTTATGCCCAGTCAAGTTTGTCAGGTCCATGTGTGATGGGCTGCCCAGTCCAGGCTGTCCTTTGAATACTGGGACTTGTAGGGGAATGTATATCTTGAATGACCAGGAATACAAGTCCTAAAATAAGGAGCAAAAAACCTGGACTTGAGCAGCACATCATACCTGGACCTTTGAAACCTGTCTAACCTGGCTGTGACAATGCAGGCCCCCTTGCACCATGAGGCAAGTGTGCTTGTCTTGCGCTACGCTGTCAAAAGTGGGGAAACAGTCTTTACCACAAAGTTTTTACTATCAACCACAATTACCATGCATTTTTTACACCGTAATTACTGTTTCTCCTCATGTCACTACTAGGCAAGTTTTTAACCACGCAAATACAAAAACTGCAGAAGAAAATTAATAAGGACTACTTTCCTTTTGTTGTTTTCCCACCTGCGCTGAGGGAAAGAGCTGTGTACATGGCAACTGAAATCCAGCAACTGCAGAGATAAATTAATTGAGACCACTTTCCTTTTGTTGGCGGCTGGAAATAGGAAGGCGCGCTGAGAGAAGAGCACAATCTGAGCTCAGGAGCACATCTAGTGTCACGGGCCTGAGAACATGCAAGAGCGGAAACACATGACAATAATTTAGCTCTCCTGTCACTCTTTATGAAATAATCAAAAACGCTTTCCTTTTGTTGTTTTCCCTCAGAAGACGGCACAAAATAAAAGACTGTTGAACTGCCGATATTAGGGAACGTTATGCTTACCAGTGCATTTAAGGCTCCCAGTAAAATCGCTATACAAAGTTCACAGTTGGAACCCTCCACCAGATATATAAAAACAGTTACATTATTACCTGATTGGGTGTGTTGATACTCTGGTATTATTTTTAAATACCCGAGTATTAATTTCAATAAGATTTGAATTTTTATTATTAAAAATGTATGGATGAGATACATGGGTTTTAGGAGAAAAGGGAGATGAAGCGCACAAATTCTTATACAATGTATGCATTTATCCTGTCTGCATTTTTTGGGCATTTTAACACATATACCATTACCAAGCATAGTAAGTTTATTTAGGGTAAATGTATATATATGCATATATCTATATATTACCTAGTGGCGGTCGCCAGTAGGCAGTTATAGTTAGGACCATTGAAAAGCATTTTTTGACTTGCCTATAACTTTGGCACTGTTTGACGAATCTTCACAAAATGTTCAAAAAAACGTGCCCTGGTGATTCTTGTTGTGTATGGAAAGTCTCGGGATGATCCGTCAAGCGGGGGCCTGAGAATAAGGGGCTGTCTAAAAAGGTGCATTTCCCATGTTAATTCTCTTAGGAGTTTTGAACATGACTGCAACCCGAACAGCTGGGAGGAATTGCACTGAATTTAGCAGGAAGGTTGATTTGGTTCCGCATATCACACTTTCAGTTATTTAGTGTAAATCCATTCAGTAGTTGTTGAGAAATTTAAGGAAATCTACATTTGTATATCTGTGGCCGCGAAGCCTTCACGAATAAGAACGCACTTGTGCAGAGATCTGCAGAGCTCTGATTGGCTGCCAACACTTCAACCAGGAAGTGTTGGCAGCCATCTTGGGACTCGGCTTCATGAAAAGGCGGCAGGGTACGAATACCCTAACCCAGTAGCCTTGGTCCTGGGGTCCCAAAGGGCCCCTGACAGGGCAAATAAGCATTTTTTTTAAAAATTGCCATGAAATTGCTAAATTCTCGGCAAAAATAAAAAAACAAATGCGGACTCCTGGGCTTGATTCAAAAAGGGCCCCCCAGTAGACCAGGTCCCAGGGGCATGCAGTGCTCTATTAAAAATGGAGGGGGTGCATGGGGCCCCCCTACAAGGGCTTACTTTGCCTTGGGAACCACCACCTCCCCAGGGCTTATGTTAATAATCGGGGGCCTTGCGGACCCCCTTGGCCCCGGGGACCACCACCTCCCTGGGTCTATGAATAAAAAAAATTAGATTGGTGGGGCCACATGGAACACCTGGACACCGGGGACCAACACCTCCTAGGGGCTATAATTAAATAAATAGATGTGGGTCACATGGAGACCCCATTTTCCATGGGACCACCACCTCCCCAAGGCTATAATTAAAAAAATAGATGGGGTGGCTGCACAGACTCCATGGCCCCGGCGACCACCATCTCCATGGGGCCAAATAATATTTTTTAAAAGAGGGAGGCCAGCCACACTGCCCCCCTCCTGGAGCTATATATGGCCCTGGAGGCTGCCACCCCCCAACACCGGCTCCTGCTATGTCCCAGGGTGCCCACCCTGGGACATAGCGGTTTGCTTTTGCTGGCAGAAGCTGACAGATTCTGACAAGCAAAAGAAAACACATTGCTTCCATCAAGCAGGAGCTGTCAAACTACTCTCGCTTGCTAGAAGCGGAGTTTTCATCTCTCACAGACCCACTCAGAGACTCATTCACCCTCTCACAGACCAACTCAGACACTCACACACCCACTCACAGACCCAGTTAGACACTCATGGACCCACTCACAGACCCACTCAGACTCATGCACCCACTCACAAACCCACTCAGAGACTCATACACTTATACCCAGACCCACTCAGAGACAAATATACTCACTCACAGTCCCACTCAGACTCACACACCCCCTCACAGACTCACTTAGAGACTCAGGCACCCACTCAGACACTCGTGAACACATTCAGATAGCTACTCAGACACTCATTCACCCACTCACACACCCAGTGGGAAACCTATGCAACTGTTCCCAGACCCACTTAGACACTTACACACCCACTGACAAACCCACTCAAACACTCTCACACCCACTCAAACACCTACTGAGACACTCATGCACTCACTCACACACTCACTGTCAGAGGTTAGTGGTTACAGATAAGAAATACATTTTTTAAAAAACCTTAGACATTCACTTAAAGAAACCAAAGGTTACAGTGACGTTACAGTAAGGAAATACAATTTTAAAAAAACTTAGAAATTCACTGAAAAAAACAAAGGTTACAGGGACATCACGAGATGACATCTCAAATCATATCATTGATGACATCATCCACAGAACCACTCACACCCCCACTCACATCTCATTCACAGTCCCAAATAACTACTCACACAGACACTCATGCATAGAGCCACTCACACACCCATTCATTCACTCATACAGCCATCCACACAACCACTCACTCACTCACCCATACAAGTACTCACACACCCACTTATACACCAATAGAGCCACTCACACAAACACACACTCAGCCATACAGCTACTTATACCCTCACTTATTCTCCTTTACAGCCAATGACAGAGCCACTCACTCACCCACACGAATCACTGACTAAATATCGAAGGTCACAATATCGACCTACAAAAATATCGCAGCAAAAATATCGAAGACAAGAATATCGACATCCTATCTACATTAAGGTAAGTACAAAAATATCGAAAAAAAATATTGATGTCAAAAATATTGTTGTTAAAAATATTGTTTTTAATTTAAGTTAAAAAAATATTGTAAAATAAAGTAAATAATACATATAATTAAAAGAAACATAGTTAAAAATATTTTAAAATGCCTACAAATTATAAGTAATATATATAATTTAAAAATACATTAAACATATACATATAATATATAATATATATATACTTACTTATTAATGTTTTAATATTTATTTTAATAACTTATAAATTGTTTAATTTATTTTGTATGAATTATAAATACATCTATACACATAAAATAATAATATAAATACAAATTAAATAAATATATGTAACAAATTAAAAAAATTAAAATTATTTTAAATCTTTTTACAAATAATTATACAGTACATTAGCTCAAAAAATACAAAATATTAGATAGCGGAGGAAATAAAATTTCTATTCCCACTCCAGTGAGTGCAACAGTAAGGAAAGTGTTGGATAGCGAAGGGGTAAAAATTACTATTCCCACTCCAGTGAGTGCAACAGTACGGAAAGTGTTGGATAGCGTAGGGGTTAAAATTACTATTCCCACTCCAGTGATTGCAACAGTAGGGAAAGTGTTGGATAGCGTAGGGGTAAAATTACTATTCCCACTGCAGTGAGTGCAACAGTAGGGAAAGTGTTGGATAGCGGGGGGCTAAAAATTACTATTCCCACTCCAGTGAGTGCAACAGTAGGGAAAGTGTTGGATATCGTAGGGGTAAAAATTACTATTCCCACTCCAGTGAGTGCAACAGTAGGGAAAATGTAGGATCGCGTAGGGGTTAAATTAACATACTTATAAATTATTATTTTTAAATATTTAACCAAATAATTATTAATAAATACCTATTAAATAAAATTATTTACTTAAATAACATTAAATTACTTCACACCCTATTCCCCTATAAACACACAACGCGCTACACATAAAAAAACACAATTAATTTAATTATCAATTAATCAATTAGTAAAAATTAATTACCAATTAATAATTAATTAACAATAAAATAATTAACAATAGCAATAAATAAAAATAATAATACATTAATTATCATTAATATAATTTTTAATTAACCAACTAATAAAAAGTAATTACCAATTAATAATTAATTAACAATAAATTAATAATCAATAACAATAAATATACACATATTAACTAATTAATTATATTTAAATTACTTCCCACCCTATTCCCCTATAAACCTACAACCCGCTACACATTAAAAATAACATAATTAATTTAATTACCAATTAATCAATGAATTAAAATTAATTACCAATTAATAATTAATTTACAATAAATTAATTAACAATAACAATAAATAAAAAATAATAATAAATGAATTATAATTAATATAATTATAAATTAACCAATTCATATAAATTAATTACCAATTAATAATTAATTAACAATAAATTAACAATGAATAACAATAAATAAAAACATATTAATTAATTAATTATAATTAAATTACTTCCCACCCTATTCCCCTATAAACCCACAACCATCTCTGATACTAAATCGTAAAATTTCCTTTAAAAAAATTACTATTTTCTAAACATTTAATACATATATTTAAAAATAATTAAAAAACTTTTACAAAAAATGTTAAACATACATATAAAATACATATCACTAAAAAAAAATCGATATTATTAGCAACTATATTTCTGCTAACGATATTAATGACTTCGATATTACTTACTTCGATATTAAAAAAATCGATATTACTTACCTTAAAGTCGATATTCTCGGCAACGATATTCTTGACTTCGATATTCTGTCCCTATGATATTAAAAACTCGATATTAGTGTAGGTCGATATTTAAAATTCAATATTTTGACTGCCCACCATGTACTCACTCACCTACACAGTCACTGAGACAAGCACATACCCACCCATACAGGCTCTCACATACTCACTTATTCACCCCTACAGCCACTCACACTGCTACTCACTCACCCTAACACCACTCACTCACCCATACCGCCACTCACATACCCACTCACTCATCCATACACCATTTGCACTCCCATCACTCACCCACACAGCTACTCACACAGTCACTCACTCACTCATACATCCACTCATTTACTCATACAGCCACCAACACACCCACTCACTCACCTATTGAGTTACTCACAGACCCACTTATTCACTCAAATTCAAATTCAAATATACTTTATTCGATTTTTAACATTAAAAATCATAAAAGTAACATGTTAAAAACTTACAGAATTAAAAATACATACAATTCCATCTATACAAAAATCTCAATCCTAACAGTTCCCATCAATTAATTCTAATAATCATCAGGAGGAAATACTAAAATTATATACAGTAACCAGCTTCATACCATGATTTAACCAGTTATGCTTTTCCTTTTTCTCAATATACCTTTCAAGAATCCAGCCATTACACCCACACAATAAGCATTTTCCAACAATTGCAAATATAAAAAGGCAGGGCGGCATTGCCTCCACCCCCCTCTCTTCAACACTGGCAAAATCCATCTTGATCTTTCAGATAAATAAAATTTGCAGAATAAAATCACATGTATTGTTGATTGGGTAGACATCTTATCGCATGGGCATTGACATAAATCTCTAGACCAATCATTTACTGTGGGAAAGCTAACTAACCGATGGAAACTATCAAACCTAAATCTGGTAAGGACATACCTGTCATACCCTCCTATGCACCAAACCAAATATGGTTGTATGGTGGGAGTTACCAGGGTTAACTGATGCTGAATCACAGTACATTTCTTCATTTCCATTGCAGCTCTTAAAGACTCCAAATGCGACAGACATAGCAATTTAAAGTCCTTCCTAGAAATAGAACTCATAGTTTCAGGATGAGTATAAAAATCAAGTTTGTCCAAATCAATTAAAAATCTTCTAATGTAGTTCAGCCAAGTAATCTTATTTGCGTGACATAGACACATAGGGGCCGATTCCGATTCGGGCCGGAAATCTCTCCGACCGAGCCGGACCCAGAGAGATTTCCGACCGAATCGGACCCGTGCAGTCCGACCGAACGAGTACGATGCGCACGTATGCCATCGGACTCGAGTCGGTCGGACTCCCATTGAAGTCAATGGGAGCCTGTCGTACAACGCGTACGCGGGCTACCATTGACTCAATGGGTGTGAGGCGAACAAGGGCGCCCCCTACAGCGTGTACGCGACGAAGCGATTCGCGCCGTACACGCACAGGTAGGGGGGACCCATGGGTCCCCCCTGTGTGCGACTCGCGCGCCTACGCATACAGGGGGGTCCGACACGGACCCCCAAGGTACGGCTCCGACACCTCTTTCGAGCCGGAGTGCGCGGCTCGGTCGGACTGCTCGCGGCGCGCATCGTACTTACCCGGCCGGGGAACGTCTCCATTGCGCGGTGCGAGTCGTGTCCGTGCGAGTCGGTCGGTGCGGTTCGACCCGGGATCGAGTCGGTCGGAGCGGTCGGGACGCCCGGACGAGTCGGTCAGCGAATACGCATCGTACTCGCTCGCCTGGACGCGCGTACGAATCCGTCGGGAAATAGGGCTCCGAATCGGATCCGGTAAAGCCGAATCCGATTCGGAGCCCTACCGGCCGAGATCGGAATCGGCCCCATAGCATCTGTAATAATTTCTCTATTTAACCCTGTAGTAGTAGACGTCCAGACTCTATGCCATAATAATAAAGGTTGCATTTTTATCAGGTCGGAAATGTAAGGGATCCCCAATTCATTGTGGCAATTAAAAACTGAAGAACTCTGTGGAACTGCTAAAATAAACCTTAAAAATAAATTTTCCACAATTTGTATTGAGGATACATCATGGTAACCCCAAATTCCTGCCCCATACATTGCGATACTCATACATTTCGCTTGGTAAATTTTGAGAAGGATCCCCAGAGGCCTTTTACCCAATTTTTTTGCAAAATTTACCACAGCCCCAATTGACCTCTTGAAAAGGAGGGTCCTGCTCTTAACTGCCGGGTTCCAGGAGCCAGTATGTTCCAATAAGATGCCCAAATAGGAAAATTTATTAGTTGCATCTATCCTGTCGTTCCCCATTGGCAAGCTTTTGCATTTATTTCTCCCCTTCCCACATGTCATTACAAAAGTTTTCTTAACATTAAGTTTTAACCCCCGGCAATCCATGAATCTAATATATGCTGCAAGGGCACTCTGTAGGCCCATCTGGGTTCTGGCCATAAGCACTGCGTCATCCGCATAGAGCAGGGACACAATAGGCTTGTTATTATACTGTGGTGGATCTCTTGTCCTGGCCACCAGTTCTTCCTCTAAAGCATTGGTATATAAAGAGAACAAGAACGGGGCCAGGACACAACCCTGCCTCACTCCCCTCTCCACGGGGAATGGCGCAGTGCATTCGCCCTTTAATCCATGCCTCACCTTAGCAGAAGCCCCAACGTACAGTTGTCTCAAAAATTGTACACTCAAACAGCCAGTCACACACTCATTCACTCTCACATACAGCCACACACACACTCAAATATCGATACACGCAGTTTCACAGACACTCACATAACCTATGTTTAAAATGGAATCACTCAGGGGTCGATTCCGATTCGGGCCGGAAAACGTACCGACCGACTCGGTACGGGAATTTAGTCCAACCGACACGTACCGGCGCTGCCCGATCCGCGTAGTACGATGCAATGCATGTGAATTATGACCGACTCGTACGGAACACAAGCCGAACGACCGAACCGCACGGAAACCAGCTATCCGGCCGGGAAACCACGCGAATCGAACCGACCGACACGCACCAGGAATGAACCCGACAGAAATGTACCCGCGAACTCCGACCCGCGCAGTACGATGCAATGCGTGGAAAACCAGACCGAGTCGCACGGAGCTCAAGCCGTACGACCGACACGCATACAAAACGGAGCCGAAGCAACCCAATACTCCGCGACCGACGCGTATGCCGCACATGAAACACAGCAGAAACACAGCTTGAAAGACTCGGAGAAGCTTGCACGAGCCAACTGCAGCATCCTACTCGGTCAGAAGAACGTCTCCTACATGCCCCAAAACTACAAAGGAAAAAATACAAAAAAAAGGGCCAAACAAGCAATGACAAAGTCAATAAATACTGGGGGGGGGATGGAACAAAGACACACCCACAACTCCACCCATATAAAGGCCACAAATCCCTACCATGATCCTTTGCAAATTCAACTGACCTGCCAGCACAGAACACCATCAGACAGCAACCACAGACACACCCACAACTCATCCATCACACAAGCCACACACCATTAGCAGCTCCCTAATAGCACCCTCACATACACCCGGCAAAACTGACACTCACCTACCCTCACTTGCACACTCACACACACATCAATCCCCACCACCACCCATCACCATGCCCCCAAAGAAGAATCCAAAGTTCCTAGTCAGTGAATTGGAAGTGCTGGTAGAGCCACACTTGTTTGGTACACTGGTCCAACAGACCCCCATGTCGCAGAAAACCAAGATGTGGGAGAGGATCGTCGACAGGGTGAATGCACAATCACCATGTTTGCGCACAAAGGAAGACATCCAGAACAGGTGGTATGATGTGCGCAGGAGGGTCAAGGCCCTACTCAAGAAGGATTACACCTTGAACCATCGCACCGGCAGTGGCCCTCCTGCCAAACCAGTATACCTCAGGCCCTGGGAGGAGAAGGTGCGGGCCATCCTACCACCAGAGAGCGTACATGGACTATCAAACATCCCAGAGCCTTGTGAGTACACAACCAATATACCCAATATCGTGTGACAATACACACACATCACTGTCAAGGGGATAGTGAAACCATGCACCGTTAGCAAAGCCACAGTAACCAAAACATAATCATCCCAAGATGTGTATGTTAGTTAGACAAACACAATACCTGCCATCCCATAGTGATATGTAACTGTGTCATGACATGTACAAACCCAACAACAAATAGAGCAAGGCAGCAGCACAAATCTAACCAACAAACACTGTCAGACATTTTGCCACCACTAGAACACCACCTCACAGGGAAGCTCACGGAAAGGAAGGAATTCTGTGTATGCTGGTGAAGTCACTGTAGCCAATAGCATGATGGGAGTTGTAGTCACAGATATTGGTTACCCTCACAATTGGCCCATCAACACCACTCTGAACCATGCTCACATCACAGGGAGTGGAAAAGAACTGACAAGATGGCTGACACTGGGTACTGCTGTGGGGAGCACAAGGCCCTGCTGGGAACTGTGCACCAACCAACAGCAGGACACCACTGACTGACATCCTGAAAGCAAATTTGCACTCCCTGCAATGGAAGCACGTTCCATGGTGGGATATCTGGCTGGGTGGGAAGGAGGACTGACAGCACTGACCATAGTTACCAGCAGCTGTTCTCACACACACCCTTAACACAAACTCCACACAACTCACCTGGGAGAATGCATTGCCTCACACTCTAATTAAATATCCCACAAAGAACCACCACCCTGGGTTATGCTGTGTGAAGCACAGGGACACTTTTGGGACTTGTAGCCAAACTAACGCCAGGACAACACTGTCAGCCATCCTGTCAGCACAGGCACACTACCCCACAGGGAAGCAGAGTCAAAAGGAAGGAAGTATGGGCATGCTGGGAAGGGGGGTGTAGGCAATAGCATAATGGGAGTGGTAGTCACAGCTCAACATCCCCCACCCGCATGGCCTAGCAAGCTCACACTGAAGCATGCACACCTCACAGGGAGTGAAAAGCCACTTCAAAGATGTCTGACACTGGTGCTCTGTTGTGGGGAGCACAAGGCCCTGCTGGGAACTGGGCACCAACAAACAACAGGACGCCACTGTCAGCCATCTTGCCATTGCTGTCACACTCACACACAGTGAAGTCCACTCAAAAGGAAGGAAGTATGGGCATGCTGGGAAGGGGGGTGTAGGCAATAGCATGATGGGAGTGGTAGTCACAGCTCAACATCCCCCACCCGCAAGGCCCAGCAAGCTCACACTGAAGCATGCACACCTCACAGGGAGTGAAAAGCCACTTCAAAGATGTCTGACACTGGTGCTCTGTTGTGGGGAGCACAAGGCCCTGCTGGGAACTGGGCACCAACAAACAACAGGACACCACTGTCAGCCATCTTGCCATTGCTGTCACACTCACACACAGTGAAGTCCACTCAAAAGGAAGGAAGTAGGGGCATGCTGGGAAGGGGGGTGTAGGCAATAGCATGATGGGAGTGGTAGTCACAGCTCAACATCCCCCACCCGCATGGCCCAGCAAGCTCACACTGAAGCATGCACACTTCACAGGGAGTGAAAAGCCACTTCAAAGATGTCTGACACTGGTGCTCTGTTGTGGGGAGCACAAGGCCCTGCTGGGAACTGGGCACCAACAAACAACAGGACACCACTGTCAGCCATCTTGCCATTGCTGTCACACTCATACATAGTGAAGTCCACTCAAAAGGAAGGAAGTATGGGCATGCTGGGAAGGGGGGTGTAGGCAATAGCATGATGGGAGTGGTAGTCACAGCTCAACATCCCCCACCCACATGGCCCAGCAAGCTCACACTGAAGCATGCACACCTCACAGGGAGTGAAAAGCCACTTCAAAGATGTCTGACACTGGTGCTCTGTTGTGGGGAGCACAAGGCCCTGCTGGGAACTGGGCACCAACAAACAACAGGATACCACTGTCAGCCATCTTGCCATTGCTGTCACACTCACACACAGTGAAGTCCACTCAAAAGGAAGGAAGTATGGGTGTGAGAAGTTGGCCTGGCATATGCTGTCCACTAATTATAGTGGGCACCTTGCACCAGTCCAAATCGACTCTTATGGTAGGTAGGTTAAAGACAACCTTATTGAAAGCTATCCTAGTGGTAGCTGTGGAGAGCAGCCTTCAGGCTAAGTCTTGAAGGAATGTAAAGCAGCTTGTTTTACCAGTCTATAATCTCTTGAGTGACCAAATGAAAGAGCACCACACCAGGTATATATTCAAAATATATGTATTTATTACTAAACACACCCCTCTAGTCTCTTTATGAGGCTAGAGTTCGAAGTACATAGGTTATAAGATCTTAAATCACAGTAATAGCACAAATACACGTTTGGGCCCTAGGGGCGTACCAAACCATATACCAATAAAGTGGTATGCGAACCACGACTGGACTAGACACTAGGCCTAGAGCCTCTAGAAGTGCTTGGACCACAAGGAACCACCCAAGGTAGTGACACAGGGGACCCACGGGAGACGCGTGCAGTGTAAATACACAACCGCGATACGCCGTTAACTTCTATGGAGAAAGTCGGGATCGGGAAAATAGAGGAAAGGGACACTTTAAAGAGGACTAGGACAAAACCCTTTGAGATCTAGGACTTTGAAGAGTCTCTACCCACGGGAGCACCGGAGTACTCGTGTTACCTCACCCAGGGAAGCCGGGTGCATAGGTGCCTTTCGGGGTCGGGTTTCGTCGTCGTTTCGAATGGCGATCTGCTGCAAAGTGCTGCTGGCGGCCAAGAGAAAAGTGTCCGGGTGGATCCAAGAGTGGATCGGAGTTCTGAAGAACCTGAAAGCAGAGGGGACAGAGTCTGGGTCACTAGCCAGTGACCAGGAAGGCGATGGACAGATGCCCACCGATGTCGAGTGCTTCAGGTGCGTTGACGGTCGTCTCGTTTCTGCAGCCACGAGGTCCAGGAGGCGTTGTTGGCGACCAGGAGCAGGATTCGAGCTGGTACACGATGTCTGTCGAGTGCTGCGGTGTCGGCGACCGGATTGGACCCAACAAGCCTTGGCAACGGCAAGTCTTGATGTAGCTGAAGATCGTCGATGGTGCAGACCAGCAAGGTCTGGGGAACTCACCCAGCGAGGGTAAGTCAGGGCAGGCCTGGAGCAACCAGGGGAGCCCTTTGGTTTCTTTAGAAAGTCTTCTGGGGACCCACGAGCCGGCTGGCAAGGGATCGCAAAGACACCTCGGGCGGAATCACTCAACAGGGACCCACGGTCACTCAGGACGGTGTAGGCCTCTGATCTTCGGAGGGATTCCTGCTGGAGGTTGGGACCACACGTGGTCCAAAGCACAGGTTCATAGAACGTTGTGAAGGGGTTGCACTCGATAATAGTGCACGGTACCCAGGGGTCGCGGTTCCTCGTCACTCGTGGGGTCCACTTGCCTCAGCTTCGCTGGGGACTCACGATGGCCTTGGAGAAGTCAGGAAATCTACTTCTTGGGCTGCAGGGACTTCGGACTCCGGCGGGAGCGGCGTAGTTTGCGACCGTCGTTATCGTTTTTGGTGCCTGCCAAGCAGGGGAGTCACTCCTTGACCCCAAGGGAGATTCTTCAGTCCTCTAATCGTGATGTAGAGCGTCGAAGGTCCAGGATTCAGTTTCCAAGTTTAGTCCAGGGATATCTAATCTTGCTGTGGCAAGGGTTCCCCATTTTAACCAGTAAAACAGGGAGGGACTAACTCTATGACCCCACCTATGGGAGGGTCAAGGGAGGGGGTGGCTACACCCACTTCCCTTTGTCCAGTTTCGCGCCAGAGCAGGGGCAGGTAGCCCCTGAGCTGGTTTGAACTGGCATATGCACAGAGGAGCCTTTTGCTCCCCCAGTGCAGGACTTCAAAGCACTCTAAGAGTGCACCCACCCAGCCCCAATACACATTATCCTGTCTGGGGAGGTGGTCACACCTCCCTGCAACAGGAAACCTATTGTCCAGGCCTCCCCTGCCGGAGTTTCGTCCAGCAGCAGGAGGCCAGACTTGTGTCTGTGGCAGCAGCATCCATTTTGTGATGCCAGGGCTTCAGAAAGAAGTTACCGGGTAAGCCAGAGTTAACATGTCTTTCCCTCTAGAAGGGTGGAATGCTACCCCCGCCGCCAGGATTGGCGGGGGGGTAGTATTCCAAGATGTTTGACACCAAACACGACATGTTTAGGTGCAGCCATTCCAAAGTTAGCATTTTACCGCGAGGATATAATGCGCTTAAGAGTATATGGTCAGGCTGCACTACAAACAGCATCAGAGATGGTCTCCGAACGCTGCAGAGGGGCCCTGCTCATGCAGGGGCACCCTCTCACATAGGAACCATGCACTCTGCCTTTAGGATTGATAAGGCCTGCCTTAGGAGTGACTTATAGGTTTATATGTGTGTATGTATTTAGTGATATAGGTAACCTATATCACAGTAAGGGGTGCATGCACCACCTTACCCAGGCTGCAGTAGCAGACCTGTGGTGTCAGTTTGGATGGCCTTCCAGGGGTGGCATAATACATGCTGCAGCCCCTGGCAGGCCTCTGAGGTACCTATGCCCTTGGTACATAGTATACCATATACTAGGGACTTATAAGGGCACTCCAGATTCCAATCAGAGATGTGCCTAAGGCACATGGAAACCTTTTTACAGAGAAAGCAGATAGACTGGGGCCCTGAATAGCAGGATCCCAGTCCAACTAAGTCATAAACCAGCAAAACACCATAAAAAAAGTGGGGGCAACCATATAGTCAGATTCCACCTTCCTACAATGGGCATGCTGGGAAGGGGGGTGTAGGCAATAGCATGATGGGAGTGGTAGTCACAGCTCAACATCCCCCACCCGCATGGCCCAGCAAGCTCACACTGAAGCATGCACACCTCACAGGGAGTGAAAAGCCACTTCAAAGATGTCTGACAATGGTGCTCTGTTGTGGGGAGCACAAGGCCCTGCTGGGAACTGGGCACCAACCAACAGCAGGGCACCACTGACTGACATCCTGAGAGTCAACCTGCACCCACTGCAAGGGTGGCATGCTTCATGGTGGGATAACTGGGCTGGGGGAGAAGGAGGGCCGGATGTCAACCAAATACCACCAATGCTGGCCATGCACACACCTCAACATTCACATTGAAATGCTTCAGGTTGGCAGGACAATGTGCTACACCAATATCAACCTCTGACTGTGACAACTTAGGACAATGCAAAGTACAGGCCCGCATCCAGAGGTACAGTCACAACTGTCAGGTGTTTGAACCATTGATGCCTGTAGAAACATAACATACATTGTGTGTCCCTTCCAAAAACAGGTGATGATGGGGACACAGCAGCAGACGATGAGGAGTCCCTATCCCAGGCTCCGGGGGCCCCTGAGCTCTCTGGTGTGGAACAGCCTCTGCCCTCCTCGGATGGCGAAGACCTACCTGGCCCCTCCGGTGTGAGTCATCATGCAGCACCAGCAGGACCACCATCTGCACCCCCTGCACCCACTCCTCCAACATCTGCCAACACACAGACCACCCCCGCCGACACGGACAGACCAAGGACCACCAATGACAACAGCACAGGGACCCCGGCCCACCGTGAAGCAACGGACAACAACCCCAGTACCAACACCCAAGGGGGCCTAGGGTCACCTGTGCGTGCCACCGCAGATCCCGCACATGTGGCCAGGGGTGGTGGGAGGGGTGGTAGGCAGAGGTCGTTGTTTGCAGAGGGGTCTGGACTGCATGATGACCCACAACTGGTACGCATTGCTGATGCGTACCAGAATAGCACCGGAGAGGTCAGCCAGGTAGTGGGGATCCTCAAGGACATTCAACAGCAGCAGGCTGCCCATCATGCCCGCTTGGACTCCCACATGTCCCGTGTGGAGACACACATGGCTGGCATGGAGTCCAAGTGGGACACATTGCAAGAACTGACAGCGGTGCATAGGGACATATTGACATGCCTCCGCCAGATTAGCACCAACATGGCCACACCTCCCTGTGTGCCCACAACATCTGGTGCCGCAACAACTGCAACTGCCACAGGGAGGGAGGATGACTCTGGTGGAGAGTCCTCTGCACCGCAGCAGCCTGCACATGAGGGTCCCCCCCGAAAGAACAGGGGTCGTCCGAGGAAGGAGAACTGAGAGGCCGATGGCCATGTACATCCCCCAGGAACCCAACACCTGTTCTGGAAATCCACGTTTGTTTGCAAACTGTTCACCCTGTCAAATGCAACCCATCTCTCTCACATGACATGGGGAGTTTAAGTTGGACCAATGTATCAGATGACTGTGGACTTTACTCAGGACATTTCTGCTACCAACACTTCCAACTCATCTGGGAACTTTGGATTCCAATCCCAATGTACAGCACCCAACATCCTGTGCACTATCCTCACACATGTATGTAAATAAACTCACTAATACACCATACTTGCCTCTGTTGTGATTACAACGTTGTTTTTGTCATGGAGATGATGATCTGCTAAATGACACTGTGCATGCTAACTGCTACAGCAAGTTCAACACCGTCATGTGAGTCATGGCGACGTGACACATATGAGGGAGACACACCACTAGGGCTACACAACACATACACACCAGGGCCATCTGACTCATCGCCTACACTGATGTTGCCAGGAAATACAGTGGAATGCACAGACACCACACCTATTCAGAGTCTGTGTTAACTAGCCCACAGGTGAAGTAAGCTAATGTCAGTCAGATGTGTGACCACAGACAACGCACATCCCAAAGTGAAGCACAGGTCTATTACACATTTGCAACATGTTGTTTCCACTACAGGTGCAAGGTAATCCCACGTGGCAGTGGCCACACAGTCACCAAGTGTAGAGGAAACAAAGTCCAGGGGTGTGTGGCACATCACCTGCAGGGAAACGACTGCTCCCACCCTGGAAGTTGAATCATGGTGTCAGGGGATCACAGTTGACCAAACAACTCTGAAAGTACCCTGTGAAGGACAGACATGACACACAGTCAAAAGCACTGAAGAACAGGACAGAACTGCAATACTTATGCCCAATACATGTCACAAGATACCTACACAAAACCAAGTTAGCATGTCAACACTGTTGGGGATTACAGACTACCTGTAAGGACACATCGCTGCACGCATACAGTCAAGTAGCACATGGCCACACTCAAACAGCAACAGAGCACCACCAACACATATCATGCAAACTCAAATCATTGACATACCAACTCTGAATACTCACATTCAGCTGAAAAAGTTGGTGATGAGCTGTGTGCGGACATCCCCCTCATCATCATCATCATCACTGGCATCGTGGCCCAGGCCAGGATCCTCCACAGGTGGCGGATGTTGGTCATCGTCATCCAGGATGAGAGGCAACTCCTTCCGCACTGCCAGGTTGTGTAGCATGCAGCAGACGATGACATTCTTGCACACCTTTGCAGGGGCATATGGGAGGGCCCCTCCTGTCTTGTCCAGGCAGCGAAAGCGGCTCTTCAGGAGACCAAATGTCCGCTCGATCACTCTCCTGGTCCGACCATGTGCCTCATTGTAGCACATCTGGGCTGGTGTCACAGGGTTCCTGAGGGGTGTCAGCAACCACGGCATGTTGGGGTATCTGGAGTCACCTACATACAGACAATTGCACATTAGCTGACTTGGAAAAGAGGGTGGAATACAACATTGCAGAACACACACAATGGTACAAAGTCAGTACACACCAACAAGCCAGGCACGCTGGTTCTGCATCTGTGACATCATCCTCGGGATGCGACTACTCCTCATCACGTAGGCATCGTGTGCAGAACCGGGGAAACGTGCACACACATGTGAGATCCTCATATCTGCAAGACATACCACCAGGGCATTGATAGAATGGTAATGTTTCCTGTTCCTGTATGCCGGCTCATGTGCCTGTGGTGGTACCAAAGCCACATGTGTCCCATCAATGGAGCCGATGACATGTGTCATCCTCCCCAGGGCATAGAAGTCACTCTTGACGTCAGTGAGTTGTTGACATTTAGGGAAATAGATGCACTGGTTCAAGTATCTCAACATCGCCTCCAAAACATTGCGTAGCACACGGCTGAACATGGTCTGTGACATCCCACCAGCAGACGCCACAGTGTGTTGAAAGGTACCGGTGGCAAAGAAATGTAGGGCTGCCATCACCTTCACCTTGGGGGTCAGCGCTGCAGGGTATGGCCGGCCAGGTTGCAAATGTGGGGCCAACTGCACCGCCAATTCCTCAATAAGCGGCCTGTTGAAGCGGTACCGTCGGATGCAGTCACGTTCAACCATGGTTGCAAGGTCAGGGAATGGTCTATGGACAGCTGGTGCCCTGCAGTGCATAGGTGAACAAAGAAAGATTGTCAGTTACCCCACATATGTGGCATTGACCATACTCAATATCACATGATACATCATTACGAGACACAAGTACTTGATGTGTGTGCCGTTCTGTATGCACATATATGGCACCTACATGGCCAACATCTAACATCTCAGTTCAACATGTGTTGACAACAAGTTCCAGGTTGTGCTATGGGAAATCATTCGGATGTGTCACAGTACCCATGTTCTGCTGCCACGTTCCAAACACACACCACAGTGACAAGTGAGGACAGATGTGCTCCAGGCATCACAGCTCTTTGACAGGTAGATTCCCAGGGACCCTGTATTGCCACATGGACACTGGCATGACATGGCGTATCATGTACACGCCAGCAAAACAACCATGACTCCCACAGGTAGTGGCCCCTGTTGCCTCTGCAGGACAGACATGGACGTCTGTGACACACACACGCACAACATCAAAGTCGATGCACAAACAACGTGGATGTGGAGACTGTCTCCCATTGTGCACATGGAATCCGAGACATCTGAAACACAACATGCACACAGACTGTGGAGGGCCATCACTATTGTGGCAACGGGTACATACCTTCCCACATGGGACTCAGGGTGTATGTGACATGACATACACATACACAACCTGGAAAAGTGACCATGCCACATGCTCTGAACTGAACAGTTGCACATCACAGTGGTCATGTGCACAACACACAAAGGATTCTGTCCCCATGAACATGTGCACAGCCTGGGAGTGGCTGACTCCAGGTGCTACTGAAAAACCACATGTCCCCCACACACACAGGTACTGCAGCCTTACATGCCTTAGGATACAGTGTGGACAGGCTGTGGTGTCGTAGGTGTGCCCCTGAGTCCCTGGCAAGTAATTGTGGCTGGCATACGTTCACCAGTGACTACCATGGTGACATATGCGAGTGACTTGTACAGGGACGCATTGTACAGCAATGGACCGATCGGTGCGCACGCATTGGCCATTGCATATGATGTGGACGGATGCGTGTTGTCATCCGAAATACGCGTCGTACAGCAATGGACCGATCGGTGCACACGCATTGGCCATTGCATATGATGTGGACGGATGCGTGTTGTCATCCGAAATACGCGTTGTACAGCAATGGACTGATCGGTGCGCACGCATTGGCCATTGCATTTAATGTGGACGGACGCGTGTTGTTTTTCGAAATACGCGTCGTACAGCAATGGTCCGATCGGTGCGCACGCATTGGCCATTGCATTTGATGTGGACGGATGCGTTTTGTTTTTCGAAATACGCGTCGTACAGCAATGGTCCGATCGGTGCGCACGCATTGGCTATGGCCTGACATGGCAACGGACGCATTTTCGAAGCTTTAACGAGTCTGATGCAGTGAATTCAGTTGGCCACCCACAACAATGTTGCAAATTCATGGGTGTCATGAAGTTGAACTTTTGAAGGATGCTGTGGGCGTGTATAAGTGGTGCAATTCCATGGATTGGCCAGATTCAGAAGATGCAAACGACTTGGACCTATCACTTTGGACACATGGGACAGTATCTACCTCTGCAGCACACATATAATGCTGGCTGTTCCCCTGAGAGCTCACTTGCCTGCACTACATGCTCCAGGACGACATCTGCCACCACCACTGCTGCTGTATCTGCATCCTCTGGCTACTGCAATGGCACGTACTGTGGAGAGAGCCCCAGCCTTCAGCACTGAGGAGAACCAGGCCCTGCTGGACAGCCTCCTTCCACAGTACAGCAAGCTGTATGGGAAACCAGGGGAGCCGGTGAGTGTGCTGTCCACTGCCTTACTAAATGTGCATGTTGTCTGACTAGCAAGACTTACAGTGTGCACACCACTGGCTGGCATGCTCACTGAGTAGTTGTCACCCCCCAAAGTGTGTAGTTACATGCACTGAACAGGTATAGTGCAGTAACAGTGCATTCCAACAAGGTTTTACTTCCTAGGCAATGATACCATTTGGTAACTGCTGGCAAACTGTTCATAGCCATAGTTGCACTGCCTGTGTACATCATATGCCCCTGTGATTGAGACATGTATATCCAACTGTGTGATGCACGGATATGTTGCATGTGTAGTAATGGCCTTTTCACTTTGTCATCCTCACAGGTTGATGCCCACCAGAAGCAGGGCATCTGGCTGACCATCGTCCGGGCAGTACGATCGGTGGGGGTCTACAGGCGCAGGATCCGCAACTGCCAGAAGAGGTGGCAGGACCATCGGGGCTGGACCCGGAGGATTGCAAGGGTCCAGCTGAAGCTGTCACCTCCTCGCAGGAGAGGCGGACACCGGACCCTGACCCCCCACATGCTCCGTATCCTGGCGGTGGTCTTCCCTGACCTGGATGGGCAGCTGAAGGCCAGACAGCAGCAAGGAGGGGGTAAGTGCTAGCCTCAACTGTGTACTTTGAATGACATGCTCTATGCACTCCTTTAGCCTGGTTCCACTTCCACAGTACAACTGTCATGTCGTCCTGGACTCATGTCCCTCACTTGTGTCATGCCCCCTCCTCATCTGATACACAGGTGTGGCCCTTACAGTCTGTGACTTAGGTCACTTGGGTACTGTGTACTTGCAGTTACCTGTGGTTCAAGTTGGGGACAGCATCAGTTACAGGAACTTTGTGGTGGGCTGCATGGGTGGTACAATTGCTCACAATGCCTGTGATCTGACATGTACTCTGGGTATGGCTTTAACATGTGTTCCAATTGCTGCTCTGACTCACCACATGTCTGGGGTATGTGCCACACACCCATGCTGCTGCAGAGACCAAGGTAGGAGCCTCAGTAGTATGTACATCATGTGTGTGACACATGCATAGCCACCTGCCTAGTGTTCAGGGTAATACCATGTTGCACATGGACCAGGACTGTAATGCCTACTCCGGACATCGAAGGCACTCTGTTCTCCCACTCCCGTGTGTCAGCATACATATTGGGCATTGTGAAGAGGGCACTCAGGTGTATGCCTCTGTGTCACCGTGGTGTGGCCTTGCTATTTGGACTCCTGGAGTGTTTCACAATTTGGGGTGGCCAGCCATCTGAGTTATGACTATGGGATCTGCACATAGGTCAATGCATAGGTCTCTGATCCCTTGACTGTGCACAATTTTGTATGAAACATTGGGGTGCAGGCAGCTTTGGTTCATTCTCATCAAACGTTGAAGTGCTCATGTGTATGGATTTGTGTTTGCAGTCACTCAAATGTCTCATTTGATTGACGTGGGATCATCTCAGTCCCATGATGTGGCTGTACAGGGGTGCACATGTGCACCTGTCAGCTACAGGGCTTACTTTTCAGGAACTTCCATGATTGTGACACAGTGCAGACTGGTGTTGTGTGTATGCACTGCCCCTGTGACAGGAGACAGTTATGACTGACTTGCCAGACAGGCCTGTGCCATGACATTCCAATTGCAAAGGGTGATCCAGCAGTGGTGTGACATGTCCTGCATGCACACCATTGTTGCATTGTCTATCAGGACATGAGGACATCATTGTGTCTGGTGATGGAACCAAAAGCCGCATATCAACAGAGACTTTGCCCATCACTTCTCCTGACACATGTACTGAGTCAGTGGCAGGAGATGGCATGTGTTTGGAGTGACACATTTCCATATGTTCTCTTGGATTTCCAACAACTGTGTATGTGGTGCATGTGTGCACATATGATTGGTCGCATACAACAGGCAGCAGACAGATGGGTGCATGGACAGGTAGGATATGTGTGGCATGACTGACTGTCAGGCAGACAATGGGCTTCTTCAAATCAGTGTCAGCACTTATTGCAATGTCTAGCAAATGATGGCAGGGCTTGCTCTGTGATGTGCTGTACTTACTGTGGTGTGTGTGGTCAGTACAGGTGACTAATGTTGCTCTGTTTATCCTGATTGTTTGCAGATACATCCACGGGCACAGGAGGAGACAGCTCCATGGACCAAGAGGAGCGGCAGAGCCAGACTGGGTCCACTGCAGGGGAGACCGAGGGACCCAGTGGCACGGAGGGTGAGGGGAGCCACACTGAGGAGACCTCAGCTACGACCACCTCGGCTGGGGAAAACAGCACTTCCAGTGAGGACTCCCTTGTGGAGGCGGGTGTCAGCAGACCAGAGGCGATGTCAAGCAAGTCTGTCCCCGCCACCACCACCATCTCCACCCTCCCATCTGCTCCCATCCCACATGTCCGTGGAGGCTCGCCTGTAGGGGAGCGTGTCTCCTTCATGCCAGGCACCGCACCCCCTGCCTCTGTCCCCCCTGCTGCCCTGAGTGTGGAGTGTGTGGACTTGCTTAAACAGATCCATGTAGGGCAGACATCAATGCTGAGTGTCCTCCATGCACACACGGGTCTTTTGACACAACTGGTGTCATTCATGGAGGGCATGTCATCTGGCATGTCTGCCCTACATCGGACCAATCAGTCCATAGCCTCCTCACTGACGGCAGCAGTGTCCCTCCTGCAACAGTCCCTCACCCCTCCTACCTCTGCCCCATCCACAATCCCCAGCACCCTACCTGTCCCAAGCACACACAAACCGGCACCGGCATGCACCAGCACAGACACAAGCAGCACACAGACACACACGCCAAAATCCAGACGCACACGCACGCACAGTCAGGGGACTGATATCTCACCCACAGGGGATGGGGCCGAGACACACACACACGCATCCACGAGCACTGCGCAGTCCTCAGATGCCTCTCCCTCCAAAACCCCTTCCCTTGCCTCACCTGCAACCCCCCCTCCCAGAAGCTCTTCCTCTGTGAGCTTGGCCTCTTGCCCACAGATACACCTGACACGAAGTCCAGGCGGAAGAGGCGACCACCACACACAGAGGGGAGTGCCCCTCACACCCGGACACCCTCCCCCAGGCACAGGCAGGCTGAGGACCCCATTAGAAAGTCCCCCCGGACCAGGAAGGGCAAGACCCCACCACCACCACCACGCAGCTCCAGCACACAGTCTCTCTCCTCCATCCCCCAGCCCAGCACTCCACAGGTTCCACCACCACACCCTGCCCCAGGTTCCCACACACACCGATACCGCATCCCCAAACTGCTTAGGCCCTCCCCCTACCACTTGCTCTTCCACCCCCAAACCAGACGCTCTGCCTGTTTGTGCCACTGGTGTGGAGACCGGGTCCCCCCTCTGTCCTGCCCACCTCATCTGCCCCCCTGCCACTCCCTTGGAGTCATGCACTGCAGTGGAGTCCACAACCACCCCGTCTGACTCGGGCACTGCAGTGGGGATCCAGTCCACTCCATCTGACCGGCCCACTGCAGTGGTTGCAGCACCCACACCATCTGACTTGTGCCCTACAGTGGTGCCGGCCCCCACTGAGTCAGACACCTCCACTGCAGTTGCCGGTGACACTCCTGCACCCACCACCCCTTCACTGTCTCCTTCTGGCATCCCCTGATCCTGTCCCTGCGGTGCCTGGCTTGCCCCTTGTATGCCCCTCCGAGGGGGATGTCCCCTGTCCGTACCAGTGCAGGCAAGCAATGGGTGACAAGTTGTCACATATCACCCTGTTGGGACTGTGTATTTGGACTGGCCATTGGCCTTCGTTTCTTTTGGACTTGAATTTTTAGTTTGACATTTTCTGAATAAAGCCTCTTTTTGTTTACTTGTTGTTTTTCTTTGGATGTACATGATGTAGATGAGTATCATCATGCATTTGCAGTTGTAATAGTGTTCAGATCATGTAAATGAAGTGTTGCTGTGATGGACTCCATGTGGTCCATGGGATATGTGTCCTAATGTAGTCTGGATCTATTGTATCCTTTGCTGCAGTCTGAGGGTGTAATGTTCTGCATTTGACACAGGGATGTACGTTTTGCATTTGTAAATTAACATCTTTGGCTTACACTGATGCACATCTGGTGGGCTTACCACTGTTCAATGTTTCTGTTTCCCTGACAGTGTGTTGTAGTCGTTGACTCACTGACCCAGTGTTCTGCTGACATGGTTGAGTGGTGCACAGACAAGGTTTGGCACAGCGGACCTTCCACAGGAGTGGAGTGCCCTCATGGCAGTGTGTAATCCCGTGACATTGGCTGGGCCCGTGTTGTGTGTTGTGTGAGCATGTCTGTGTGTGTTCCCTTCCCTTTTCCTACACAGGCTGTGTCCCTAGGGATGTTCCTGTTTGTGATGCTTGCTGAGTTGTCCTGTGTTCATCCAGCATCTTGGACCTGGTTTCTCCGGGATGTGAGTGCATGGCAAACTAATGTTCATCAGGTTGTCATCCCTAGTTGTCTTTGTTGTCAGGTCTGGGGATGTGGGCAAACGCAGATGGGACACAGTCAGGATTCCCCTTGGCACTTCATGTAATTTACAGTTTGTGGTAGCTTTCAGTGATTGTGACACGTTGTGTGTGTGACTGCTGCCACTCCTCAGGGTCAGAGCTGCAATGTTGGAAGTTGTCTATGTGTGTTCTTTGTGGGTGACCTTGGCTTCTTCATTGGTGTGTGACTGTGGCCGGGATCCCATTGATTGGGGTGGATTTGACGTCATGCCCATGTACGGCGTACTGTGCAGTGTGTCAGACATTCACGAGTCTTGTTGACTGGCCATGTGTGATGGGTTTCTGCACCTTAGTTCCCACCACCACCCCTGGGATTGTCATGGGTGCATGTGCAATGTCACCAGTCCATGTGAGCTTCACTGCTGCACATTGGTGGAGATCAAGGTGTGTGGTGTTGAGTGTGTGCAAATGAGAGTTGTTGCACGGCTAGACCCCTACCTCCATATTGGCTGACAGGCCGTGCTGATTGATTTGTGCTTGTGTAGGTGTGATGGTAGTTTGTTGCTCAGGACACATGACTGTGGTTCACAGTGTGAACGACATCTAGCTTTGTCATCACATTGGGATTATCATGCAGGCCAGTGTCACCACAATGTGGGGTCCCTGGGGGTAGTGCTGTGGTGGGTCTGTGTCTTGCTGTGTTAGTTGCTGTTCCTACAAGCTTGTGTGACATGTGTAATTTGGGCTCCCTCTCATCTAACAATGCCTGATTGCCCACATAGGGGAATCAGATCCATGAGTTACTTTTGTGTGGCACTGTATACACATCTGTGTAATTGGGATTCAGGCCTCCTCATGTGTTGTGTGGTTGCCTGGGGACACTGGCACACCCCACATCACCTGTTGTGTTTGATATGCAGTGTGAGGCTGCCTGTTTGTGCATCTGCACCACTGCATTGGCATATCTTTAGTGTGCCATTGGCTGTATGTTGTTTGGTGGGTTTCCGCTGCTGTCCCTTGGACTCCTAGGTCATCATTCAGCACAATGATCATGGTTTGTATGTCCCATTGCTGCCATGGTATGGTATTTGTTCACCTCACATCTACAGTCTCCACAGGATATCTACATTTGTGTGTCCATTGGTGCAGATAAGTGGGTCTGCATTATGATGGTCACTTCTGTCATTGTGTAATTGTTGAATGTTGACAATGTCAGCCCCCATGGGTGATGTTTGTCTGCACATGGCCAAAGGTATGTCTTATTTGCACTGCACTGTTTGCCTCACCCAATCTATGTTGCTATGGGACACAAGCACTACTTTGCCACTGATGTGTTTGTTGTTCTGTGACCAGGAATCATCCATGCTGTTTGGCATTTGCAGCTTTTTCCATGACAACACTTACATTTTGGTCACTGTGATGATGGGGGTTTAGACCCCATTGCCACATTGTTCAAAATGTGCTTCAGCTATGGACCCCATACTTACCTTTTGGTCACTGTGATGATGGGGGTTTAGACTAAGGGTGGGCGGCAAATTCCGTTCCGCTCGCGGAACTTGCAAAATTTCGGCATTTCCGCGTGGAACGGAATTCGGGTGCAAGAAAGCACTGAAGCAGGTGCCCGAGTTGATAAATATGCAGGGCAGGTGTGCAGAATTCGTGAGCGTGGTTAAGCAGATGTGCCTTCTCTCCATTTCCAACGTGAAAAGTTAGCTGTTATCCTCGAAGGAGGTCTTTGCATCCTTGATTTTCCCGAGCGCAATCCTCATGCAGAATTCGTGAGCATGGTTAAGCAGGTGTGCCTTCTCTCCATTTCCAACGTGAAAAGTTAGCTGTTATCCTCGAAGGAGGTCTTTGCATCCTTGATTTTCCCGAGCGCAATCCTCGTGCAGAATTCGTGAGCGTGGTTAAGCAGGTGTGCCTTCTGTCCATTTCCAACGTGAAAAGTTAGCTGTAATCCTTGATAGAGGTCTTTGCATCCTTGATTTTCCGAGCTCAATCCTCGTGTAGAATTCATGAGCGTGGTTAAGCAGGTGTGCCTTCTCTCCATTTCCAACGTGAAAAGTTAGCTGTAGTCCCCGATGGAGGTCTTTGCATCCTTGATTTTCTCGAGCCCAATCCCCGTGTAGAATGATGGACAGCTTAATCAAAGGACCCCGGCGCTTTCGGCGCGGTGGCAAAGTTACAGACACACAGGTCACTGGGGTCAATTCTTCTGGACCTTTACGCAGCTGTAGTGTAGGAAAGGCACTATACATTTACCCAACGAGGTAGCACTTACTGATTAGCCAGTAGAAAGTACTCCAGTTGAGTAGAGGTATTGCACAAAACGGTGGCATCTTCGTGGATAAATATGCAGGGCAGGTGTGCAGAATTCGTGAGCGTGGTTAAGCAGATGTGCCTTCTCTCCATTTCCAACGTGAAAAGTTAGCTGTAATCCTTGATAGAGGTCTTTGCATCCTTGATTTTCCGAGCTCAATCCTCGTGTAGAATTCGTGAGCGTGGTTAAGCAGATGTGCCTTCTTCCCATGTCCAGCCGGAAACGTTAGCTCCAATCCTTGATGGATGTCTTTGCATCCTTGATTTTCTCGAGCGCAATCCTCGTGTAGTTCCTGTGACCAGGAGGGTCCTTCTCCTCGTCTACCGCTGAGATCCTGCTCTGACCCTTTTTAAACAAGAGGCATGTGAACTGGCCTAGAAGCCCTGCCCGTTTGGCCCCGCCCCACATACACTAGCGGTATGCAACGTCTTCCCGCCCTTTCCCCACTATGATGGACAGCTTAATCAAAGGACCCCGGCACTTTCGGCGTGGTGGCAAAGTTACAGACACCCAGGTCACTGGGGACAATTCTTCTGGTCCTTTACGCAGCTGTAGTGTAGGGAAGGCACTATACATTTACCCAACGAGGTAGCACTTACTGATTAGCCAGTAGAAAGTACTCCAGTTGAGTAGAGGTATTGCACAAAACGGTGGCATCTTTGTGGATAAATATGCAGGGCAGGATTCAACGGGCGCAGCAAAATCTCCGCGAGCACGCGAAATTCCGCGTGCTCGCGGAGATTTCTTGCCGTTTCGCGGAATTTCGCGGAACGCAACTCCACAAATTCCGCCCACCCTTAGTTTAGACCCCATTGCCATAATGTTCAAAATGTGCTTCAGCTATGGACCCCACACTTACATTTTGGTCCCTGTGATGATGGGAGCTTAGACCCCATTGCCACAATGTTCAAAATGTGCTTCAGCTATGCACCCCACACTTACCTTTTGGTCACTGTGATGATGGGGGGTTAGACCCCATTGCCACAGTGGTCATGGTCTGCTTGCATTGTGGAGGCCACACACATTTATGTGTGACACATGTGATAGGGGGTCACATTGTATGTTCAATGTCATGTTCAGTGTTGTAGGCATTTGACACAGACTACACACGCTTGTCATGGTGTTGGGGGATGTCTTTTCTGACATTCCTTATGTTGGAGTATGCTGGTTGTGTCATGCATTACCCGTCCTATGAGTAGGGGTGGTGTTGGTGGTAGGCATCCATCCCCCTATGAGTGGGGATGGTAGTAGTGACAGGCATCCAGGCCCCCTGAGTAGGGGTGGTGGTAGTGCTAGGCATCCAGCCCCCTGAGTAGGGGTGGTGGTAGTGGTAGGCATCCAGCCCCCATGAGTAGGGGTGGTGTTGGTGGTAGGCATCCATCCCCCTATGAGTGGGGATGGTAGTAGTGACAGGCATCCAGGCCCCCCTGAGTAGGGGTGGTGGTAGTGGTAGGCATCCAGCCCCCCCTGAGTAGGGGTGGTGGTGGTGTAGGCATCCAGCACCCATGACTAGGGGTGGTGGTAGTGGTAGGCATCCAGCCCCCCCTGAGTAGGGGTGGTGGTAGTGGTAGGCATCCAGCCCCCCATGAGTAGGGGTGGTGTTGGTGGTAGGCATCCATCCCCCTATGAGTGGGGATGGTAGTAGTGACAGGCATCCAGGCCCCCCTGAGTAGGGGTGGTGGTAATGGTAGGCATCCAGCCCCCCATGAGTAGGGGTGGTGTTGGTGGTAGGCATCCATCCCCCTATGAGTGGGGATGGTAGTAGTGACAGGCATCCAGGCCCCCCTGAGTAGGGATGGTGGTAGTGGTAGGCATCCAGCCCCCCCTGAGTAGGGGTGGTGGTAGTGGTAGGCATCCAGCACCCATGAGTAGGGGTGGTGGTAGTGGTAGGCATCCAGCCCCCCCTGAGTAGGGGTGGTGGTAGTGGTAGACATCAATTCCCCTATGGGTGGGGATAGTAGTAGAGGTAGGCATCCAGGCCCCCATGAGTAGGGGTGGTGGTAGTGGTAGGCATCCAGCCCCCCATGAGTAGGGGTGGTGTTGGTGGTAGGCATCCATCCCCCTATGAGTGGGGATGGTAGTAGTGACAGGCATCCAGGCCCCCCTGAGTAGGGGTGGTGGTAGTGGTAGGCATCCAGCCCCCCCGAGTAGGGGTGGTGGTAGTGGTAGGCATCCAGCACCCATGAGTAGGGGTGGTGGTAGTGGTAGGCATCCAGCCCCCCCCTGAGTAGAGGTGGTGGTAGTGGTAGTGGTAGGCATCCAGCCCCCCATGAGTAGGGGTGGTGTTGGTGGTAGGCATCCTTCCCCCTATGAGTGGGGATGGTAGTAGTGACAGGCATCCAGGCCCCCCTGAGTAGGGGTGGCAGTAGTGGTAGGCATCCAGCCCCCCTGAGTAGGGGTGGTGGTAGTGGTAGGCATCCAGCACCCATGAGTAGGGGTGGTGGTAGTGGTAGGCATCCAGGCCCCCATGAGTAGGGGTGGTGGTAGTGGTAGGCATCCAGCCCCCATGAGTAGGGGTGGTGTTGGTGGTAGGCATCCATCCCCTATGAGTGGGGATGGTAGTAGTGACAGGCATCCAGGCCCCCTGAGTAGGGGTGGTGGTAGTGGTAGGCATCCAGCCCCCCTGAGTAGGGGTGGTGGTATTGGTAGGCATCCAGCCCCCCCTGAGTAGGGATGGTGGTAGTGGTAGGCATCCAGCACCCATGAGTAGGGGTGGTGGTAGTGGTAGGCATCCAGCCCCCCCTGAGTAGGGGTGATGGTAGTGGTAGGTATCCAGGCCCCTATGGGTGTGTATGGCATTGGTGATAGCCATCCCGCCCCTATGGTTCTGCTGTTGCTAGTGTACGCCATTTCTGCATCCCTATGTGTGTGTGACATATGTCGGGTACGTGTCGTTTGTTTGTGTAGTGGGTGTTTGACTTATCGTCTGCGCCGTACGCGTCCGTACCTGTTCCGGTAATAGATGTAGAGTATTGGTAGGACCTGCGCGATGGGATTCATGATTGGTTCGTCTCGTTCGGGTTTCTCGTTGCTTCGACTCGTACTCGTCGCTGGCTTGTTCGTCTCGTAGCCGTGGATCGTCTTGTGGCGCGAATCGGAGCTTATGTGCGGCTCTCCCGGATGCTCTGACGTGCCGGACGTAGCGACGGGTTCGGCGCGTACAGAGTGCGCATCGTACTAGTCAGGCCGGAAGGTGCTGTATATTTGCTTCCGTGCGACTCGATTCGGCGTTTACGGATCCGGCTCGGGCGGGGAACAGGAGCTGGAATGGGTACGTACAGCTGGGTCGGGATCTGGGCAGTTATGCGCATCGTACTTGCTCGTTCGAACGAATGTTCGAATCGGTCGGGAAACACGCGTTCGGCTTGTTTTTTTTCCGGACGAATAGTGTTATGTGCGCTTCCGGCCGAGATCGGAATCGACCCCTCAGTAGTATACAAACTATGCTAATTTAACTTTTGTGGTATCTTAGTATACATATTCAACACTCATAAATGTTTAGAAAACACTCAGAATCACTAGATGATGTCATCAGTGATATCATCAGTGATGTCACTTGAGATGTCATCAGTGATGTCATCAATGGTGCCACTGACTGTGTCATGAGTGATGTAATATGTGAGGTCATAAACAGTGCATTGTAGGGGTGTAAGTTATAGTTAGCTCAGGTAACTATAACTGCTGCATTTCACTGGTTTTGTACAAGTGAATTATGAGCCTAACTATAACGTCCCTGTAACCTTTGTTTTTTTGTAGTGAACAATTAAAATATATATATATATATATATATCCATCACAAGAGTTGCCGCCTCGGAAAAAGCCACACTGGTAGGTATCATTTCTTCATTTAATGAGGGTGCAGGCTGCCTGCGCTCCGCTCGAAGCCATAACAAATGTTGCTGCCTTACGCGTTTCGGGCAAACCACGCCCTTGTTCACAGGCGCAGCCAATGTCTAACAAAACAGATGAACAGTTACTCCGTTTAAAATGAATGCCAATCCCGCCCCCAATTGGGCCTCAAAGCCTTCTGGTATTTGGAGTTTCTGGAAGTATCACCCATGTGGGTTTCCTTGTTGCACAGGTAATGGCTCGAATAATATCCCCAGTGGGTAGGCCAACAAACAGTTCGCAAGCAGTCTGCCCATACCGCAGCCCTCACTGAAAGCCAACAAGTCCATTTCGCTGACACGTATATCATTGTCATCAGGATCTGCTTACATGCAGCGGGCAATTTCCACGGCCAGGCGAGCCGTAATACATCCATCACAAGAGTTGCCCCTACGGAAAAAGCCACACTGGTAGGTATCATTTCTTCATTTAATGAGGGTGCAGGCCGCCTGCGCTCCGCTCGAAGCCATAACAAATGTTGCTGCGTTACGCGTTTCGAGCGAACCACGCCCTTGTTCACAGGCGCAGCCAATGTCTAACAAAACAGATGAACAGTTACTCCGTTTAAAATGAATGGCAATCCTGCCCCCAATTGGGCCTCAAAGCCTTCTGGTATTTGGAGTTTCTGGAAGTATTACAAGAGAGTGGTGCTCAATATTCCTATATTTTAAAGTGCTCTTATGCTCCCGCTGACGCCTTTCGACTGCTGTGCGGCCTTGCTCACAAACAGAGGCGCCATGTCTAGTTACACCATTTAAAGTGCATATTACTTCCTCTTTCATAGAAAGTGACAGCAAATTTGATCATTTGTTCGAGTACACATACCCTTGTACATCCATACACTATCATCTTGCAAATCCTGTATAAATACATTCATAAAATGCTAAGACCTGATTCAATGTTTAAATATATATAAAAAAGCAAATAATTAACATGAAGTTGGAATTAAAACAAAGTCTGTTTTCCATTATAAGCTTGTTACACAACATCAGTTGATTTTTACAATGTGATAAAGCCCCAGTGGGCATAATGAAATGCGCGTTGAATAATTCCATAACACATAATAATAATAATAATAATAATAATAATAGTTCATTTGTAGAGCGCCTGGCTACCCCAAAAGGTGTGTCCCCACGCTAGAATCACGTCAACAAGAGTGGTGGAGACAACTGGACTAAAGTTTATAAAGCCAAGTTTTCAGTCCTGTGCGAAAGACTGGTTCAGATTTCTCAGCGCGTAACCAGAAAGGAAGTGTGTTCCAATTCTTGGCCGCTAGGTAGCCAAAAGATCGAGCGCCCATCCTAGCTTTCCTTATCCTGGGGATCTTGAGTAAGTGTGCTCCTGTTGATCTTAGCTGGCGGCTAGGATTGTACGGGGTGAGGAAATCATGCAGTTAACTGGGGCCTTTCCCCTGTAGGCTCTTATGACAGAAACACATGGCTTTAAAGAGAATTCTTTTCTCGATAGGCAGCCAATGGAGGGAATCGAGAGCTTTTGTCATTAAAGCACGACTCGGTAGATTAAGAACAAGGCGTGCCGCTGCATTTTGAATACATTGGAGGCATTTCATGCAGTCTTTTGTCGCACCCAGATATAGGACATTCCCGTAATCAAGTTGCGAGGTCACCAGAGTGTGTACTATGGTTTTCCTTGCTGATACAGGAAGAATGTCTAGGGTTTTTTTTAGCATCTTCAGAGTGCTAAAGCATCTCCCTGCCACCTTTCTAGTTTGGGACTCAAACGAGAGTTTAGGATCGAGCCACACTCCTAGGTTTTTTACCTCGGTTTTGGGCTCAGGGATAGGCCCCAATGTTTGGGGCCACCAGGCTGTATCCCAGATGGAGGGACATTTCCCGACAATCATGACCTCTGTCTTGCTACCATTCAATTTAAGGCAGTTGTTTGACATCCATGAGGCCAGATCATTGAGACAGGAAGAAAACTGTAGTGCTGACTCGCATACGACACCATGGAGATCTTGTAATTGTCCATAATCTTAGCCAATGCTCCAATATATAGATTGAAAAGGGTGGGACTCAGAATAGATCCCTGTGGAACCCCTTGATGGAGTGGCAGGGTTTTAGAACGGTGGGGGTGTTGTACAATTTGGAAACTACAATCTTCCAGAAAAGATCGCATCCACTGTAGTGCTACCCCATCCAGTCCACACACCCGTAGACGCTGAATGAGTAGCTTATGGGATACCGCGTCGAAGGCGGCACTTAGGTCCAACAGGACCAGGGCCACCGTCTGACCGGCGTCCGCCCGTCTCCGTAAGGTCTCAGTTGCAAAAAGGAGGGCGGATTCGGTAGAGAAGGATGCTCTGAATCCTGACTGCGTCGGATGTAGAAGGTTGTGTGAGTTGATATGTTCCACTAATTGCTTGTTCACAACCTTTTCAGCGAGTTTAGATATGTAGGGGAGCAAGGATATGGGACGCAGGTTATCCAGTAGCTCGGGGTTGGCTGAGGGCTTTTTCTTTAGAGGTATGACAATCGCATTTTCCATGCCCTTGGAACCTCTCCACACTTGAAGGATGGGTCTATTAGTTGCTGTATTTTAGGTATTATCAATTCAATGCCCTCCTTTATTCTGTTCAGTGCCGCTGGATCCTCGGGGGAGCCAGATTTGATTTGTAAAGCTATTTCCTTGAGCACCAGTGCAGGGGGGGTGAAAAACTCGCTCAAGGATGGCAAGCTCAGCCCAGTAGATTCCTCTTTAGGTTCAGTAAGGCAGTTGCGGGCTTCCTCGGGGAAGGAGTTGTATATAGTGGATACTTTTTGAAGGGAGAAATCAGCAATTATGTTGCATCGCACTTCTGAGCTGCTAGGTGTCGTGAGTGTTCTCTCCAGAGACGAGATCTCTTTCAGCGTGGCGTATAGTTCTTTAGAGGAATTTTCTGCCATGTCAATTCTCTCTTTATAATACATAGAGGGCCTGTTTTTGAGAAGAGAGTGGTATTTGTTCTGTTCTGTTTTATATGCTTCTTTCAATTCTTTGGAGAAAGCTATTCTCCATTTACGTTCTAGGCGCTTACATCATCTTGCATATCATGTATAAATACATTCTCAAATATACTATGACCCAATTCTGTTTTTAAATATATAGTAAATTACAAAGTTGAAATTCAAACATGATTTAATCTCCATTGTGTGTGTATTTTGCAAGACATCAGTCAATCTCCACCCTCGGATTGACACTCCCCGTGGGCAGATTAGATGCACGTTGGTCTAGTCTAAATACTTCTCAATCATGTCCTACTACTGTAAGGCAATGCAGGTGTAGTTTGTTCCAAACATACACTTGAATGGACAAATAGACATAGCTACTTCATCAAAATATTAAAAAATGGGCAAACCACTGCTGTTGACTACGTTCTTTTTTACACCTTCCCAATAAAATAAGTGGTGCTTACCAAAGTGCTATGGGCTTGATAAAAGCTCTCTAGTACCTCGGAACAGCTAATAACAGATGGGAGGAGATAAAGAGGGTTCTATTTAATTCGTAAAGTTCACAAGGACAGCACCAACAATCCAGAGCACCCCACAATTTCAACATTAGGATTCCAAGTATGTACATTATTTTTTGAGAGAGTTTGTGATGAATTTACCCTCCTATCTGAAGGACACAGGAGATTTCTTTTAATGATTTTGACATCCCATGGGAAGAAATGTTTTTTTGATGACCATAGACGTAACAACACTATACACCAGCATCCAACATGAGGATGGTTTAAGAGCAGTAAAGTTTTCAATGGGGTCTAGGCCATTACATTTGTGTAAACTCACTAAAATGATCCTCACCATGATTTATACAGGATTTGCAAGACGTCAGTAACATAGTTATCAATGTATTTTCTTTAAAAAAGTATTAATAATAATATACTCCTGGGACTGGGTACAGTAATATTTTTGGAATTCTGCTGTTTTGAAACTTTGAAGCCCAGTACAATTGCAGTGATGGATGGTAAGGCTAAGGGATCTAAAAATTGTTGAATGGCCTCTGAGTGTGGTGCTGGTTGTGTATACATAACATTCTTTAGCATCAGTTAGGGTGCTGCAGATTGTCTTGTCTGGGGGATGGCGATTGTCCATGCATTTTACATCCTTCTCAGCAGCCTTCAAGTCCCTGTTCAACTCTCTGCAAACCCCAGCTATATTCTGCATACAGAAGCCCGTGGTTGCCACCTTATAACAGTCCCATTCTATGGCAATGGTGGTTGCGGTGGCATGGTTATCTGCAAAATAATGGGTAATATGTGTACATTGCGCTTCGCAAAAGGCTGCATCATCTAACATATCCTTGGAAAGTCACCAGGTGGGAACCAGGGGCAGTGAAGCACCCCATCTAATGTCTATGATGCGGCCAGCGTGGTCAGAAATTACCGCCCCAGATAATCAGACTGTGCTAGCCATGGAATAAGGTATGGGGAACAGAGAAAATGGTCTAGTCAAACATACAAGTCGTGTGGAGGCAAATAGTGTGAATATAGATGCAAGTCTGGATTATGGGTTCTACAGGCATCTAGAAAGGACCATTGCTGGCTCCACTGGGCGAACTGTTGTGAATGCTGATGTCCTGGTACACAGAGGAGCGGAGGGGGCCAGCGATCTAGGGAAAGATCCAGGACATTATTATAGTCCACCCCAATATCCACAGGATGCCCACCCATTGGACGAGGACCCAAGATAGGGCTGTCCAAAAGGCCACTTGCTCTGTGTTTGGTGCGTATATACATGCCAGAAGGGCTTGGTTACCATCTAGTTGGCCCTCTGCGAACACATATCTACCTTTCTTATCAATCACTGTGTGTAGTGTCTGAAAGGGTGTCCCTGGTAGAATCCATTATAAGGCTCCTCACGCATAAGAGGAGTATGTTGTACCATAGATCTGATCCTGCTAGCGCCTTCTGAGCCATTGAAGTTCACTATCAGTGAGATGAGTCTCTTGCAGAAAGCAAATATTTGCCTGCTGTTGTTTGATATATGCGTCTATAGAGTATCAACAGTGTGCCGAGTGTAGTCCCCACACATTAAGGGTAAAAAATCTAGTATTACGGTGATGGTCCATATTGTATTACAGTGACGGACCATGGAGTTTCAAATTTATTGAGAGAAGGCAAAAAATGTAAACATTTCAGGATCTGTTAATTATCTCACTGTTAGATTTGGGGGTCTCTAGTTGGCAGAGGTAGGTACCTTTGACCAAATAGGGACCCTTGCTTCTAGTCAGGGTAAGGGGGTACACTCCTGAAATAACCCCTGCTCACCCCCTTGGTAGCTTGGCACGAGCAGACAGGCTTAGTTCAGAGGCAGTGTGTAAAGCATTTGTGAACACATACAGTAATCAAGTGACAACACTACAGATGGACACCACACCAGATGTATATTAAAAATAAGTATCTTTTATATAGATTATACACAAGACCACATACGACAAAAATAATCCACAATACTGTACTTTAAAGATGGTAGAATTAGCTTAAGTCTCTTAAAATGGAAATGCGACACTTTGCGTTCAATGTACCTGAGATGCGTAACGCGATACAACAAAAAGTGGTGCAGGGAAGGTGATGCGTCGGTTCCTTACACGCAAGAACGGTGATGCGTCGGTTCCCTACTGATGCGCAGGGGACAGTGATGAGTCGGTTCTTCTCGGCGTGGGGAGGTGATGCGTCGGTTTCTTACTGCGCTTCTGTGGCGATGCGACAAGCAGCGCCGTGATGCGATGAAGATCTGGTGCAAAGAAACAAAATGGCGTCTTCTTGATGTTGCGACAACGAAGGGGTGATGCGTGCACGCCCGACGGCCGTGCGGCGATTTCGATGAATCTTTGGAGCCGCGACAGGCCTTGCGACACGCTTCCCTGGCGATGCGACGGCGTCTGATGCGAGGTCGACGATCTTCTCCTGGGATGCGGGGTGCCTCGTGTTGCGATGCGTCGGCGTCTGATGCGAGGTCGATGCTCTGCCCCGGGGATGCGACGGCGTCTGATGCGACGGCGACACTTTTCTCCGGTGCTGCGAGGCGCTTCGAAGGATCGAGGGTGTCAGCGGCGCGCTTCTTCGGGGATGCGCCGGCGTCTAATGCGACGTCGACACTCTGCTCCGGCGATGCGAGAAGCAGCGGCTGCGGCGGCGACACGCTTCTTCGTCTTGAGTCGCGCTTCCAGCTCCCTGCGACACGCAACTGTGTCAGAAGGTCCAAATTCCCAGCAAGGGAATACTGGGGAGCTGGTGGGTGAAGTCTGTTGTTCTTGAGACTTCAGCAGGAGGCAAGCTCTGAAATCAAGCCCTTGGAGATCCTTCACAAGTTGATGAAAGTACACACAAAGTTCCCTTCTCCTTTCTTTGGCAGTCAGGCAACCACTGCAGGCAGATCCCTCTAGCTTAAGGATAGTTTTCTCCTCAGTTTCTTCTTGGTTCCGCTCCTCAGCAAAGGTTTCTCCTTGTTTCCCAAAAGTGATCTAAATTCCTAGGGGTCTGGTTCCCCTTTTTATACACCTTTTCTCTTTGTTCTCTGAAGGCAGAGAGGCCTTTGCCTAGTCCAAAACCAGTTCTGGTCAGTCCTGGAGCACTTTGTTTACAGGACTCCTTCTTTCCTTTCACAGAGTAGGCCAGGGACATCAGACACACCACAGGAGGTGGAGCCAGCATTTTGGAGGGAAGGCACAGCCCTATTCAGGTCCCAGGTGCAACTCCTCCCACCTATCTCCATGCAGATCTCTCTATTCAGCCCTGTGCTGACTCATCCTGTCTCCTGGAGTCCCCCAGCCCCTGTCATTCACAAACCCAGACAAGGAATACACAACCTAGCAGAGGCAGGCTTGGATAGTTAGGCAAGAAAATACCTACTTTCTAAAAGTGGTATTTTCAAACACAGAATGTTAAAACCAACTTCACTAAAAGATGTATTTTATCATTCTGAGTTCAGGCATACTAAATTCGTTTTTCTACCATGTTCCCTGGGTCAGTTAGGATTATAAGCTGTAATAATCAAACTGCCCATTCTGGCCTATGGGGAGCAGGTAGCCTTGCAATAGTGAAAAACGAAAATGGCTGTAATTCACTATTAGGACATGCCACACACACCAGGGTATGTCCTACCTTTTACTTACAATGCACCCTGCCCTTTGGCCTACCATAAGGGTGTCTGATATGAAGAAAAGGGAAGGTTTAGGGACTGGTAAGTGGGTGCACTCACCAAGTCGACATGGCAGCCCTAGGCTGCACACAGGCTCTGCAATGGCAGGCCTGAGACACATTTTACAAGCTGCTTCTGTGGGTGGCACAACCAGTGCTGCAAGCCCACCAGCAGCATTGGATTTACATGCCCTGGGCACACTCAGTGCACTGTACTAGGGACTGACAAGTAAACCAATCTTCCAATCATGGAGTCACTAATACATAACACAATTTATCATAGGGAGCACTTGCACTGTGGCACTGAATAGCAGTGGCACAGTCCCCAAAGCATCTAAACCAGCAAAAACAGATCAATAACATTGGAGGCATCCTCAAAAAATGGAAGGGAGACCCACGCCAAGGATGCTAGGTCTAACACGTGTCCCCGCCAGCTGAAATGTGGGGAGAACTATCCTACCTCTAGGGAGTTCTCTTCACTAAGGCGGAAAAATCTGGACAGACCATCAGCATTGGTGTGTTTTGTACCAGGGCGGTGTTCCACCGTGAAGTCCATCCCCTGTAGGGAAATGGACCACCTCAACAGCTTTGGATTCTCACCCCTCATCTGCATCAACCATCTGAGGGGCCTGTGGTCTGACTGAACCCGGAAGTGAGTCCCAAATAGGTATGGTTTCAGCTTCTTCAGCACCCAGACCACAGCAAATGCCTCACGCTCAATAGCACTCCACCTCTGCTCCCGTGGAAGTAACCTCCTACTAAGGAAGGCTTTCAGGTTGGTCTAGGCCCTCCTCATTCATCTGTGACAAAACAGCCGCCACACCATGCTCTGAAGCGTCTGTCTGAACGATAAACTCTTTGGAGAAGTTGGGGGCCAGGAGCACGGGCGCGTGCACATGGCTGTCTTCAAGGTGTCAAAAGCTTGTTGACAGGTGTCAGTCCAAATCACTCTCTTGGGCTGATTCCTGGAAGTCAGCTCTGTCAAGGGTGCAACAAAACTGCCATACCCTTTGACAAATCTCCTGTAATACCCGGTGAGTCCTAGGAAGGCTCTCACTGCTGTCTGGGTCTTGGGGGGCTCCCAAGCCAGAATGGTATCTATCTTGGGCTGTAGGGGCGCCACTTGGCCTCTCCCAACCTGGTGTCCCAAGTACACCACGGAACCCTGCCTGATCTGGCACTTACTCACCTTGATCGTGAGGCCTGCCCTCCTCAGAACCATCAACACTTCCCAGAGGTGGCGCAGATGTTCTTCCCAACTGGGGCTGAACACTGCAATGTCATCCAGGTAGGCGGCACTGAATTCCTCCAGTCCAACCAACACCTGGTTGACCAACCTCTGAAAGGTGGCAGGGGCATTCTTCATCCCAAAGGGCATCACCCGGAATTGGTAGTGCCCATCTGGTGTGGAGAATGCTGACCTCTCCTTTGCCCCATCCGTCAAGGCGATCTGCCAGTACCCAGACGTTAAGTCAAACGTACTGAGGTACCGGGCAGCCCCTAACCGATCTATCAGCTCATCAG
This sequence comes from Calotriton arnoldi, assembly GCA_963921515.1. Taxonomy (NCBI): domain Eukaryota; kingdom Metazoa; phylum Chordata; class Amphibia; order Caudata; family Salamandridae; genus Calotriton; species Calotriton arnoldi. Next base: position 74,851 of record CAWUFW010021474.1, on the reverse strand, counting down.
CTCTGGGGATGGGGTGTGCGTCAGTCCTGATGACGGAATTGAGTCCTCTGTAGTCCACACAGAACCGGAGTTCGGGTGTGGCACCAGGCGTGGCAGCCTTTGGGACCAAGACCACTGGGCTGGCCCAAGGGCTGTGAGAGGACTCAATTACCCCCAATGCAAACATCTTGGAGACCATCTTCCTTGATACAAGCTTTCACCCTATCAGTCACCCTGTAAGCCTTGTGCTTGACAGGAAGACTGTCCCCAGTGTCCACATCATGGACGCACCAGTCAGTGACACTAGGAACCAGGGAGAACAGGTCAGGAAACTGCCCCAACAGTTGGCGACAGTCACCTTGCTGCTCAGGTGTCAGGGAGGTAGAGAGGTTCACACCCTCCACTGATCCATCTTGCTCTTGGGCTGACAGGAGGTCAGGAAAAGGCTCGGTCTCCTCCTCCATCCCAACATCTGTAGCTAAGAGCATGTCCACTTGGGACCTCTCCAAGTGGGGCTTCAGGCGGTTGACGTGCAGGACCCGCAAGGGGTTCCTGGGAGAACGCATGTCCACCAAGTAGGTAACAGGACTTTGCGCTCCACCACCTCAAAGGGTCCGGTCCACTTATCCTGGAGCGCACAGGGCTCCACTGGGGCCATGACCCACACTTTCTGACCAGGTTGAAGCTCAATCAGAGTGGCATTCTGGTCGTACCACCGCTTCATTTCCTCCTGGCTGGCTTCCAGATTTGCCTCAGCAAGTTGCCTGAAACGCCTAGTTTGGTTCCTGAAGGCCAGCATGTAGCTATATACATCCTGGGGAGGTTTCCTGGGAGGTTGCTCCCAGCCTTCCTTGACCAAACTCAGAGGTCCTCTCACTGGGTGACCATACAGAAGCTCAAAGGGGCTGAACCCTAGAGACTTCTGTGGCACCTCACGGTATGCAAAAAGAAGGCATGGCAAGAGGACGTCCCACTTACGCCTCATGGGTTCTTCCAGACCCATAATCATGCCCTCCAGGGTCTGTTTGAATCTCTCAACCAACCCATTTCCTTGGGGGTGGTAAGGAGTGGTGAACTTGTACGTTACACCGCACTCCTGCCACAGGGACTTCATATACTTGGATATAAAGTTAGCAGCTCTGTCAGACACCACCTCTTGAGGGAACCCCACACGGGAGAATATTCCCATCAGTGCCTGTCCCACCATGGGGGCCGTCACTGTCCTCAGAGGGATGGCTTCAGGGTACCGGGTGGCGTGGTCCACCAAGACCAGGATGAACCTGTTGCCCATGGCTGTCTTGGGGTCCAGTGGCCCCACAATGTCAATACCCACCCGTTCAAAGGGGGTGCTGACTACAGGGAATGGCTGGAGAGGAGCCTTCTGCTTCCTCCCACTCTTTCCACTTGCCTGGCAAGTCTGACAGGTCCTGCAGTGAGTAGCGGCACTCCTGCACATCTGGGACCAAAAGAAATGGGTGACAAGCCTTTCAAAGGTCTTGTCCTGCCCCAGATGTCCTGCTAAAGGCACATCATGAGCCAAACCCAGTAGGAAGGCTCTGAAGCGCTGGGGTACCACCAGCACACGGGCTGACCCAGGCTCAGCAACCTTAGGCTCGCTATACAGGAGACCATTCTCTCAGTAGATCCAATGTGATCCAGACTGATCACCTGCTGCCTGGTCTGTGGCCTGTTGCCTCAGACCTATGAGAGAAGGGCACTTGTTCTGCTCCTCGCAGAACTCCTCCCTGGAGGGTCCTCCATCTTGCTGCCAATGGGTCAGCTCAGGCAGGTCCCCCAGTTCAGCTACCTGTTCCCCTGTAGGCTCCAGGGCATCCCCCTCAGGGTCTGCCTCCTCCTGAACCGTGGGAACTTTGGGGGCCGGTTTCCCACGCCCTCTGCCTCTTCTCTCTCCGGCAGGCACCTGGGCCTCCCTCTCAGGCTCCAGGTCCTCTTGAACACCTCTGGCTGCCATGGACCGGGTGGTCACACACGCCCAATCAGGCAAGCCCAACATCTCCAAATGAGCACTCCGCTCCACCTTAGCCCAAGGGGAGCTCTCCAAATCGTTCCCTAACAAACAGTCAACAGGCATGGCTGGCCTCACAGCTACTTGAAGAGTACCAGAGACCCCCCACTCAAAGGGAACCTGAGCCACCTTGCAGTGGCTCTCTGTGTTGTCAGCGGCAACAACTGGATAGAATGCATCAGGGACCACCTGCTCTTTAGACACCAGGTGACACTTGACAGCTGTCACACTGGCTCCTGTGTCTCTCAGAGCCTCCACCCTATGGCCATTGATGGTCACCCACTGCCTGTACTTCTTAGTGTTCTCAGGCAGTTGGGTCCTAGGGACCATCTCAGAGTCCCCTAATGAGACAAGGGACAATACTACAGGATCCCGCCCACCTTGGGCACCCATCTCCTCCCCCAGGGCTACACTAGCCAACTGCCGGGGGACTGCACCAGGGGGTGCTGGCTTTCGAAACAAAGGGCAATGGGGATCATTGGCCTTGTAGCCTAGGGCGCCACACTTGTAGCACACCAGGGGTCCCCTATGAACAGGTGGACCTGTCGGGGCCCCGTGCTATTTCTCAGGGGGAGGCTGGGAACCTTTCCCTTGGATCCCTGGGGGTTTACTTTGGGGTCCTTTCTGGAACTCCCTCTGTTTACCCTTGTCCCCCCCATTCCTCTGCTGGGGACCCTGCCCACCCTTGGCGGAGTCTCCCATGTGGCCCTTGTGGACCCAGGTGCTCACCCAGCGGTCCGCCTCCTCAGCAAGCTGCCTAGGGTTAGTTAGCCTACTATCAATCAGGTGCTGGCATAGCTCGGGAAAACAATTACTGGACAAGTGCTCCCATGCAATCAAATCAAAGAGCGCCTGAAAATCATTTGCTTTGCTACCCTTTACCCAACCATCCAAGGCTCTGAAAAAAAAGGTCACATACTCAACGCAGAAACTGCCTTCAATCTTTTTACAGTTCCTGAACCTCTGCCTATAGAGTTCAGGAGTCAACCCATACCTGGTCATCAATGCATTCTTCATGTGGCTGTAGGAATTATAGACTTCAGAGGGCAAGTCCAACAAGGTATCCCGCCCCTCACTAAGGAACCGACCCCACAACCCCGCTCCCCAATCCTTCTCAGGGACCCGGTGGGAAGTCATGGCTACCTCATAGGCCTTGAACCATTGCCCAATATCATCATTCTTAAAAAACTCCTTAACCACATCCTTAGGAATACACACCCTAGCCTCAACAGGCACGGAAGGTGTGCTGCCACCAGAGGGAGTAATCTCTAAATTCTTGGCTCTGAACTCCATCTCCCTCAAACTTTTTTCATGCTCCTGATCCATTCTTTTCTCTTCTAAGGCCAACTTTCTAGATTGCAATTCAAATTCCAACTGCCCCTTTAACTTGAGCTTGGTCAGCTCCATCTCATGCATCCTACTCTTTTCTCTGTACTCCAGCTCTTCTGGGGACAGACCTCTGGCAGAAACACTGCTACCTACAGAGGAAGGTGCTCTCCTCTCCCCTGGACCCACTGGCCCATCCAGCTGCTCATCTGCATTCTCAGCCCCTTCCTCATTCTCAGGGGTATTGCTTGCTTGAACCCTGGCCCTCAGCGCCTTTTGGAACTCATCCTTCCTGGGGATTCCGGTCATAGCAACTTTAAATTTCCTGCAGAAGTGCTTCAGCTGTTTTACATTGTAGCATTCTGGTCTCTCCTCTTCCCAATCACACTCAACAGATGCTATGGATGCTGCTGTATCCATGGTGATTAAACTTGGCAGTTTTTAGCAAAAATAGAAAGTCCCAGAAAAGAATATCTACCAAAAGTATGTGGTTGCGTTTTGGTCTGCATTCACTAGTAGTGTTCACCAATCACTGTACATGAGTCACAAATGCAAGTCCAGAATCCTCACCGCTGACCACCAATGTTAGATTTGGGGGTCTCTAGTTGGCAGAGGTAGGTACCTTTGACCAAATAGGGACCCTTGCTTCTAGTCAGGGTAAGGGGGTACACTCCTGAAATAACCCCTGCTCACCCCCTTGGTAGCTTGGCACGAGCAGACAGGCTTAGTTCAGAGGCAGTGTGTAAAGCATTTGTGAACACATACAGTAATCAAGTGACAACACTACAGATGGACACCACACCAGATGTATATTAAAAATAAGTATCTTTTATATAGATTTAACACAAGACCACAAACAACAAAAATAATCCACAATAATGTACTTTAAAGATGGTAGAATTAGCTTAAGTCTCTTAAAATGGAAATGCAACACTTTGCGTTCAATGTACCTGAGATGCGTAACTCGATACAACAAAAAGTGGTGCAGGGAAGGTGATGCGTCGGTTCCTTACACGCAAGAACGGTGATGCGTCGGTTCCCTACTGATGCGCAGGGGACAGTGATGCGTCGGTTCTTCTCGGCGTGGGGAGGTGATGCGTCGGTTTCTTACTGCGCTTCTGTGGCGATGCGACAAGCAGCGCCGTGATGCGATGAAGATCTGGTGCAAAGAAACAAAATGGTGTCTTCTTGATGTTGCGACAACGAAGGGGTGATGCGTGCACGCCCGACGGCGATTTCGATGAATCTTTGGAGCTGCGACAGGCCCTGCGACATGCTTCCCTGGCGATGCGACGGCGTCTGATGCGAGGTCGACGATCTTCTCCTGGGATGCGGGGCGACTCGTGTTGCGATGCGTCGGCGTCTGATGCGAGGTCGATGCTCTGCCCCAGGGATGCGACGCCGTCTGATGCGACGGCGACACTTTTCTCCGGTGCTGCGAGGCGCTTCGAAAGATGCGAGGGTGTCAGCGGCGCGCTTCTTCGGGGATGCGCCGGCGTCTGATGCGACGTCGACACTCTTCTCCGGCGATGCGAGAAGCAGCGGCTGCGGCGGCGACACGCTTCTTCGTCTTGAGTCGCGCTTCCAGCTCCCAGCGACATGCAAGTGTGTCAGAAGGTCCAAATTCCCAGCAAGGGAATACAGGGGAGCTGGTGGGTGAAGTTTGTTGTTCCTGAGACTTCAGCAGGAGGCAAGCTCTGAAATCAAGCCCTTGGAGATCCTTCACAAGTTGATGAAAGTACACACAAAGTTCCCTTCTCCTTTCTTTGGCAGTCAGGCAACCACTGCAGGCTGATCCCTCTAGCTTAGGGATAGTTTTCTCCTCAGTTTCTTCTTGGTTCCGCTCCTCAGCAAAGGTTTCTCCTTGTTTCCCAAAAGTGATCTAATTTCCATGGGGTTTGGGTCCCCTTTTTATACACCTTTTCTCTTTGTTCTCTGAAGGCAGAGAGGCCTTTGCCTAGTCCAAAACCAGTTCTGGTCAGTCCTGGAGCACTTTGTTTACAGGACTCCTTCTTTCCTTTCACAGAGTAGGCCAGGGACATCAGACACACCACAGGAGGTGGAGCCAGCATTGTGGAGGGAAGGCACAGCCCTATTCAGGTCCCAGGTGCAACTCCTCCCACCTATCTCCATGCAGATCTCTCTATTCAGCCCTGTGCTGACTCACCCTGTCTCCTGGAGTCCCCCAGCCCCTGTCACTCACAAACCCAGACAAGGAATACACAACCTAGCAGAGGCAGGCTTGGATAGTTAGGCAAGAAAATACCTACTTTCTAAAAGTGGTATTTTCAAACACAGAATGTTAAAACCAACTTCACTAAAAGATGTATTTTATCATTCTGAGTTCAGGTATACTAAATTCGTTTTTCTACCATGTTCCCTGGGTCAGTTAGGATTATAAGCTGTAATAATCAAACTGCCCATTCTGGCCTATGGGGAGCATGTAGCCTTGCAATAGTGAAAAACGAAAATGGCTGTAATTCACTATTAGGACATGGAAACACACTAGGGTATGTCCTACCTTTTACTTACAATGCACCCTGCCCTTTGGCCTACCGTAGGGGTGTCTGATATGAAGAAAAGGGAAGGTTTAGGGACTGGTAAGTGGGTGCACTCACCAAGTCGACATGGCAGCCCTAGGCTGCACACAGGCTCTGCAATGGCAGGCCTGAGACACACTTTACAAGGTGCTTCTGTGGGTGGCACAACCAGTGCTGCAAGCCCACCAGAAGCATTGGATTTACCAGCCCTGGGCACACTCATGCACTGTACTAGGGACTGACAAGTAAACCAATCATCCAATCATGGAGTCACTAATACATAACACAATTTATCATAGGGAGCACTTGCACTGTGGCACTGAATAGCAGTGGCACAGTCCCAAAAGCATCTAAACCAGCAAAAACAGATCAATAACATTGGAGGCATCCTCAAAAAATGGAAGGGACACCCACGCCAAGGATGCTAGGTCTAACACGTGTCCCCGCCAGCTGAAATGTGGGGAGAACTATCCTACCTCTAGGGAGTTCTCTTCACTAAGGCGGAAAAATCTGGACAGACCATCAGCATTGGTGTGTTTTGTACCAGGGCGGTGTTCCACCGTGAAGTCCATCCCCTGTAGGGAAATGGACCACCTCAACAGCTTTGGATTCTCACCCCTCATCTGCATCAACCATCTGAGGGGCCTGTGGTCTGACTGAACCCGGAAGTGAGTCCCAAATAGGTATGGTTTCAGCTTCTTCAGCACCCAGACCACAGCAAATGCCTCACGCTCAATAGCACTCCACCTCTGCTCCCGTGGAAGTAACCTCCTACTAAGGAAGGCTTTCAGGTTGGTCTAGGCCCTCCTCATTCATCTGTGACAAAACAGCCGCCACACCATGCTCTGAAGCGTCTGTCTGAACGATAAACTCTTTGGAGAAGTTGGGGGCCAGGAGCACGGGCGCGTGCACATGGCTGTCTTCAAGGTGTCAAAAGCTTGTTGACAGGTGTCAGTCCAAATCACTCTCTTGGGCTGATTCCTGGAAGTCAGCTCTGTCAAGGGTGCAACAATGCTGCCATACCCTTTGACAAATCTCCTGTAATACCCGGTGAGTCCTAGGAAGGCTCTCACCGCTGTCTGGGTCTTGGGGGGCTCCCAAGCCAGAATGGTATCTATCTTGGGCTGTAGGGGCGCCACTTGGCCTCTCCCAACCTGGTGTCCCAAGTACACCACGGAACCCTGCCTGATCTGGCACTTACTCGCCTTGATCGTGAGGCCTGCCCTCCGCAGAACCATCAACACTTCCCAGAGGTGGCGCAGATGTTCTTCCCAACTGGGGCTGACACTGCGATGTCATCCAGGTAGGCGGCACTGAATTCCTCCAGTCCAACCAACACCTGGTTGACCAACCTCTGAAAGGTGGCAGGGGCATTCTTCATCCCAAAGGGCATCACCCGGAATTGGTAGTGCCCATCTGGTGTGGAGAATGCTGACCTCTCCTTTGCCCCATCCGTCAAGGCGATCTGCCAGTACCCAGACGTTAAGTCAAACGTACTGAGGTACCGGGCAGCCCCTAACCGATCTATCAGCTCATCAGCTCTGGGGATGGGGTGTGCGTCAGTCCTGATGACGGAATTGAGTCCTCTGTCGTCCACACAGAACCGGAGTTCGGGTGTGGCACCAGGCGTGGCAGCCTTTGGGACCAAGACCACTGGGCTGGCCCAAGGGCTGTGAGAGGACTCAATTACCCCCAATGCAAACATCTTGGAGACCATCTTCCTTGATACAAGCTTTCACCCTATCAGTCACCCTGTAAGCCTTGTGCTTGACAGGAAGACTGTCCCCAGTGTCCACATCATGGACGCACCAGTCAGTGACACTAGGAACCAGGGAGAACAGGTCAGGAAACTGCCCCAACAGTTGGCGACAGTCACCTTGCTGCTCAGGTGTCAGGGAGGTAGAGAGGTTCACACCCTCCACTGATCCATCTTGCTCTTGGGCTGACAGGAGGTCAGGAAAAGGCTCGGTCTCCTCCTCCATCCCAGCATCTGTAGCTAAGAGCATGTCCACATGGGACCTCTCCAAGTGGGGCTTCAGGCGGTTGACGTGCAGGACCCGTAAGGGGTTCCTGGGAGAACGCATGTCCACCAAGTAGGTAACAGGACTTTTGCGCTCCACCACCTCAAAGGGTCCGGTCCACTTATCCTGGAGCGCACAGGGCTCCACTGGGGCCATGACCCACACTTTCTGACCAGGTTGAAGCTCAATCAGAGTGGCATTCTGGTCGTACCACCGCTTCATTTCTTCCTGGCTGGCTTCCAGATTTGCCTCAGCAAGTTGCCTGAAACGCCTAGTTTGGTTCCTGAAGGCCAGCATGTAGCTATATACATCCTGGGGAGGTTTCCTGGGAGATTGCTCCCAGCCTTCCTTGACCAAACTCAGAGGTCCTCTCACTGGGTGACCATACAGAAGCTCAAAAGGGCTGAACCCTAGAGACTTCTGTGGCACCTCACGGTATGCAAAAAGAAGGCATGGCAAGAGGACGTCCCACTTACGCCTCATGGGTTCTTCCAGACCCATAATCATGCCCTCCAGGGTCCGGTTGAATCTCTCAACCAACCCATTTCCTTGGGGGTGGTAAGGAGTGGTGAACTTGTACGTTACACCGCACTCCTGCCACAGGGACTTCATATACTTGGATATAAAGTTAGTACCTCTGTCAGACACCACCTCTTGAGGGAACCCCACACGGGAGAATATTCCCATCAGTGCCTGTCCCACCATGGGGGCCGTCACTGTCCTCAGAGGGATGGCTTCAGGGTACCACCAAGACCAGGATGAACCTGTTGCCCATGGCTGTCTTGGGGTCCAGTGGCCCCACAATGTCAATACCCACCCGTTCAAAGGGGGTGCTGACTACAGGGAATGGCTGGAGAGGAGCCTTCTGCTTCCTCCCACTCTTTCCACTTGACTGGCAAGTCTGACAGGTCCTGCAGTGAGTAGCGGCACTCCTGCACATCTGGGGCCAAAAGAAATGGGTGACAAGCCTTTCAAAGGTCTTGTCCTGCCCCAGATGTCCTGCTAAAGGCACATCATGAGCCAAACCCAGTAGGAAGGCTCTGAAGCGCTGGGGTACCACCAGCACACGGGCTGACCCAGGCTCAGCAACCTTAGGCTCGCTATACAGGAGACCATTCTCCCAGTAGATCCAATGTGATCCAGACTGATCACCTGCTGCCTGGTCTGTGGCCTGTTGCCTCAGACCTATGAGAGAAGGGCACTTGTTCTGCTCCTCGCAGAACTCCTCCCTGGAGGGTCCTCCATCTTGCTGCCAATGGGTCAGCTCAGGCAGGTCCCCCAGTTCAGCTACCTGTTCCCCTGTAGGCTCCAGGGCATCCCCCTCAGGGTCTGCCTCCTCCTGGACCGTGGGAACTTCGGGGGCCGGTTTCCCATGCCCCCTGCCTCTTCTCTCTCCGGCAGGCACCTGGGCCTCCCTCTCAGGCTCCAAGTCCTCTTGAACACCTCTGGCTGCCATGGACCGGGTGGTCACACACGCCCAATCAGGCAAGCCCAACATCTCCAAATGAGCACTCCGCTCCACCTTAGCCCAAGGGGAGCTCTCCAAATCGTTCCCTAACAAACAGTCAACAGGCATGGCTGGCCTCACAGCTACTTGAAGAGTACCAGAGACCCCCCACTCAAAGGGAACCTGAGCCACCTTGCAGTGGCTCTCTGTGTTGTCAGCGGCAACAACTGGATAGAATGCATCAGGGACCACCTGCTCTTTAGACACCAGGTGACACTTGACAGCTGTCACACTGGCTCCTGTGTCTCTCAGAGCCTCCACCCTATGGCCATTGATGGTCACCCACTGCCTGTACTTCTTAGTGTTCTCAGGCAGTTGGGTCCTAGGGACCATCTCAGAGTCCCCTAATGAGACAAGGGACAATACTACAGGATCCCGCCCACCTTGGGCACCCATCTCCTCCCCCAGGGCTACACTAGCCAACTGCCGGGGGACTGCACCAGGGGGTGCTGGCTTTCCAAACAAAGGGCAATGGGGATCATTGGCCTTGTGGCCTAGGGCGCCACACTTGTAGCACACCAGGGGTCCCCTATGAACAGGTGGACCTGTCGGGGCCCCGTGCTTATTCTCAGGGGGAGGCTGGGAACCTTTCCCTTGGTTCCCTTGGGGTTTACTTTGGGGTCCTTTCTGGAACTCCCTCTGTTTACCCTTGTCCCCCCCATTCCTCTTCTGGGGACCCTGCCCACCCTTGGCGGAGTCTCCCATGTGGCCCTTGTGGACCCGGGTGCTCACCCAGCGGTCCGCCTCCTCAGCAAGCTGCCTAGGGTTAGTTGGCCTACTATCAATCAGGTGCTGGCATAGCTCGGGAAAACAATTACTGGACAAGTGCTCCCATGCAATCAAATCAAAGAGCGCCTGAAAATCATTTGCTTTGCTACCCTTTACCCAACCATCCAAGGCTCTGCAAAAAAAGGTCACATACTCAACCCAGGTACTGCCTTCAATCTTCTTACAGTTCCTGAACCTCTGCCTATAGAGTTCAGGAGTCAACCATACCTGGTCATCAATGCATTCTTCATGTGGCTGTAGGAATTATAGACTTCAGAGGGCAAGTCCAACAAGGTATCCCGCCCCTCACTAAGGAACCGACCCCACAACCCCGCTCCCCAATCCTTCTCAGGGACCCGGTGGGAAGTCATGGCTACCTCATAGGCCTTGAACCATTGCCCAATATCATCATTCTTAAAAAACTCCTTAACCACATCCTTAGGAATATACACCCTAGCCTCAACAGGCACGGACGGTGTGCTGCCACCAGAGGGAGTAATCTCTAAATTCTTGGCTCTGAACTCCATCTCCCTCAAACTTTTTCATGCTCCTGATCCATTCTTTTCTCTTCTAAGGCCAACTTTCTAGATTGCAATTCAAATTCCAACTGCCCCTTTAACTTGAGCTTGGTCAGCTCCATCTCATGCATCCTACTCTTTTCTCTGTACTCCAGCTCTTCTGGGGACAGACCTCTGGCAGAAACACTGCTACCTACGGAGGAAGGTGCTCTCCTCTCCCCTGGACCCACTGGCCCATCCAGCTGCTCATCTGCATTCTCAGCCCCTTCCTCATTCTCAGGGGTATTGCTTGCTTGAACCCTGGCCCTCAGCGCCTTTTGGAACTCATCCTTCCTGGGGATTCCGGTCATAGCAACTTTAAATTTCCTGCAGAAGTGCTTCAGCTGTTTTACATTGTAGCATTCTAGTCTCTCCTCTTCCCAATCACACTCAACAGATGCTATGGATGCTGCTGTATCCATGGTGATTAAACTTGGCAGTTTTTAGCAAAAATAGAAAGTCCCAGAAAAGAATATCTACCAAAAGTATGTGGTTGCATTTTGGTCTGCATTCACTAGTAGTGTTCACCAATCACTGTACATGAATCACAAATGCAAGTCCAGAATCCTCACCGCTGACCACCAATGTTAGATTTGGGGGTCTCTAGTTGGCAGAGGTAGGTACCTTTGACCAAATAGGGACCCTTGCTTTTAGTCAGGGTAAGGGGGTACACTCCTGAAATAACCCCTGCTCACCCCCTTGGTAGCTTGGCACGAGCAGACAGGCTTAGTTCAGAGGCAGTGTGTAAAGCATTTGTGAACACATACAGTAATCAAGTGACAACACTACAGATGGACACCACACCAGATGTATATTAAAAATAAGTATCTTTTATATAGATTTAACACAAGACCACAAATGACAAAAATAATCCACAATAATGTACTTTAAAGATGGTAGAATTAGCTTAAGCCTCTTAAAATGGAAATGCAACACTTTGTGTTCAATGTACCTGCGATGCGTAACGCGATACAACAAAAAGTGGTGCTGGGAAGGTGATGCTTCGGTTCCTTACACGCAAGAACGGTGATGCGTCGGTTCCCTAATGATGCGCAGGGGACAGTGATGCGTCGGTTCTTCTTGGCGTGGGGAGGTGATGCGTCGGTTTCTTACTCCGCTTCTGTGGCGATGCGACAAGCAGCGCCGTGATGCGATGAAGATCTGGTGCAAAGAAACAAAATGGTGTCTTCTTGATGTTGCGACAACGAAGGGGTGATGCGTGCACGCCCGACGGCGATTTCGATGAATCTTTGGTGCCGCGACAGGCCCTGCGACATGCTTCCCTGGCGATGTGACGGCGTCTGATGCGAGGTCGACGATCTTCTCCTGGGATGCGGGGCGACTCGTGTTGCGATGCGTCGGCGTCTGATGCGAGGTCGATGCTCTGCCCCAGGGATGCGACGCCGTCTGATGCGACGGCGACACTTTTCTCCGGTGCTGCGAGGCGCTTCGAAGGATGCGAGGGTGTCAGCGGCGCGCTTCTTCGGGGATGCGCCGGCGTCTGATGCGACGTCGACACTCTCCTCCGGCGATGCGAGAAGCAGCGGCTGCGGCGGCGACACGCTTCTTCGTCTTGAGTCGCGCTTCCAGCTCCCAGCGACATGCAAGTGTGTCAGAAGGTCCAAATTCCCAGCAAGGGAATACAGGGGAGCTGGTGGGTGAAGTTTGTTGTTCCTGAGACTTCAGCAGGAGGCAAGCTCTGAAATCAAGCCCTTGGAGATCCTTCACAAGTTGATGAAAGTACACACAAAGTTCCCTTCTCCTTTCTTTGGCAGTCAGGCAACCACTGCAGGCTGATCCCTCTAGCTTAGGGATAGTTTTCTCCTCAGTTTCTTCTTGGTTCCGCTCCTCAGCAAAGGTTTCTCCTTGTTTCCCAAAAGTGATCTAATTTCCATGGGGTTTGGGTCCCCTTTTTATACACCTTTTCTCTTTGTTCTCTGAAGGCAGAGAGGCCTTTGCCTAGTCCAAAACCAGTTCTGGTCAGTCCTGGAGCACTTTGTTTACAGGACTCCTTCTTTCCTTTCACAGAGTAGGCCAGGGACATCAGACACACCACAGGAGGTGGAGCCAGCATTGTGGAGGGAAGGCACAGCCCTATTCAGGTCCCAGGTGCAACTCCTCCCACCTATCTCCATGCAGATCTCTCTATTCAGCCCTGTGCTGACTCACCCTGTCTCCTGGAGTCCCCCAGCCCCTGTCACTCACAAACCCAGACAAGGAATACACAACCTAGCAGAGGCAGGCTTGGATAGTTAGTATTAAATCTGTTTTATTGGCAACATACAGACAGAGAACAACTCGAGTCGCCCACAACCCAGAGGGTCGGCAAATTAAGTTTCAGCTGTGCAAGTAAATCAATGAGAGTAGTAGGGCTAGCAGATGTTAAACACAGCATGCCGCCTACAACCCAACCGGGCCGGCTGCGTCTTAAGAAAGATGGTAACTGTTAGACAGTGCTGCGGGGGAACCCCCAAGGTAGTGGAAAAGCAGGAGGTCACCGGGGCCATATGGCGGCCCATGGGGCAGTAGTCTCTGTGTGAAATGTCAAATGTCAACATGAAATGAAACCAAAATGAAGTGAAACAGTAAAGACAGCAGAACCAGACCCTCACCCTCCCCCCACCCCGTCTCCTCAGTGAGCCACTCAAGAAAAGGAAAAAAAAAAAAAAAGGGGGGGGGCGGATAGTAGTCCATGTACTTTGTATGCTACAGCAAAGCCACTGTGTTGGGAGATAGAAGGGGGCCAGTGTCATACACACTTATGGGATGATAGAGATATCGTCTGGGACCAGCTTGAGAATGCGGAGGTATTGTGGGCAGGTTAATTCTCGAAATTCTGTGGAGAGGATAGACAAGAAAGGGGCCCAGGTTTTGGCATAATCTGCAGTCTTCCCCGCAGCCGCCATGGAGAGTTTCTCCATTGCTAAGAGGTTCCATAGCTGATGTATCCAGTGTATGTGCTCCGGAGTTCTGTCCGACTTCCATTGCGCCATTATAACTCGGAGAGCAGCGTTCAGTGCAAGCGCCATTTGCTTCCCCTTAAGCGAGTGCAGAGGAAAAGTTAGTGCATTAGGAAGGCCTAGAAGAGTGTACGCAGGGAGCCGGGGTATGGAGGTGTTAAAGGCCCTATCAATGTCGTCAAGTATCTGGTCCCAGTAGCGGGTTAGTTTAGGGCAGTGCCAGAGTAGGTGGAGAAGAGTCCCTGGACTACCACATCCCCTCCAACAGAGGCCGTCGCACTGAGGTTGCCATTTGGAGACCCTATCAGGAGTACAGTACCAATATGCCGCAATCTTAAAGGCCGTTTCGGTGTGACTTGAGGAGTAAGTAGTGTGGTGCGCCCGGTAAAAAACATCCTCCCATTTCTTGTCAGATAGCGTGCGGCCTAACTCTGTCTCCCAGCGAATCTGTCCAGCAGTGCGCGCCTTAGGAAGTGCCGTGGTAAGGAAGGAATACATTTCCGATATAAGGCGTTTGTCGTCTTTTTTGCGAAGGACCCATTTCTCAAACGGCAACATCGGGCGGTACGCAAGGGATCGCGTTTCAGGCCCAGAGATCCAGTGTATCATCTGGGAGTGCAAATATAAATCAGTCGCAGGCAGATTATAGTCCGAACGAAGTTCCTTAAAAGGGATAAGGCCCCGAAGATCAAATAGATGGCCTAGGCGTTTACAACCTCCTTCGATCCAGCGTGCGGCCGCCCCATTATTCATACCCGGTTGAAAGGCGGGGTTCATGAAAAGCGGGGTCATGGGAGAGGGGAAGGTGGTCAGATTAGCTCTCCGGGAGACCCTATCCCAAGCAAGCATCGTGGGACGAGTGACAGGAGAGGAGTATAGGCCCCAGGCCCAAGCCGCTCGCGTCATCCAGGCATCTCGCCAAATGTGATGGCCCGCTACAGTCTGGTCCATGACCACCCAGTGTTTCTCAGTCATGGGGCGATTCCACTCCACTAAGTAACGCAGATGGGAAGCGTGGAAATATCGGGTGATATCAGGGAAGGCTAGGCCTCCAGATGTCTTAGGTCGTTGAAGCTGCGTTTTCCGTAATCGAGACGCCGTCTTGCCCTGGACGAACCCTTCAATTGCTGATTGAATCTGCCGGAGGGCGTGTGGTGGGGGTTCTAGTGGTAGGGTTTGGAATAAATAGAGTGTACGTGGTAGTACATTCATCTTAACCGCGGACAATCTCCCAAACCACGTCAGGGGGAGGCGGCGCCACCGGTGCACATCCGCATGGATCCGTTTTAGCAAGGTCGAGTAGTTTATCTCTGCAGTTTGCACAAGACTTTTGTGGAGGACCAGTCCTAGATAGGTAATGCCGTCTGCCATCCAGTCAAAGGCAAACCGGTTTCGGAGAGTCTCTACCGTCTGATGCGTAGCAGTGAGGTTGAGTACCTGTGACTTTTGCATGTTGATTTTGAAGCCTGAAAACTGGCCGAATACTTGGAGGTCGTCCACAATAGCTGGCAGAGAGGAGAGAGGTTGCGCTACTGAAAAAATAAGGTCGTCCGCATACAAACTAATAAGGTGCCGCTCTAAACCAAAGGGGATACCGTGTGCAAGAGTGTTGTCTCGGAGTCGCTGGGCCAATGGTTCCATAAATAGGGCGAAGAGCAGGGGAGAGAGGGGACAGCAGTGCCGGGTTCCCCGCCCTATTTCAAAATAATCAGAGAGGACGCCATTGACCCGAACGGCCGCCTGGGGTGAGCTGTAAATGCTCGCGATCCAACGTCGGAATCGCGGCCCCACACCAAGCGTTCGAGAACCGCAAAGAGGTACGGCCAGTGTACACGGTCAAATGCCTTCTCCGCGTCGATCGCTAGGAGAAGGGCTTCCTCCTTTGACCGGTGCACCTTGTCAATGAGGTGACAGATGCGTTTGGTATTGTCCCCACATTGCCTGCCCGGAATGAAGCCGGACTGATCCGGGTCTACGAGACCCGGCATATGGGGATTTAGTCTGTGTGCAAGTATACTAGAGAATAACTTGGCGTCTATATTCAGTAAAGAGATCGGCCGGTAGGAACAGCAAAGTTCCGGATCCTTACCCGGTTTGGGGATAACCGATATAGAGGCCTGCTGCATAGAGGGGGTGAGGGATCCAGTGTCGGCAAATGAATTAAATAAACGGGTTAGCAAGGGGGCAAGTTCCGCGCAATAAGTTTTATAAAAAAGGGCACTGAAGCCATCGGGCCCTGGAGCCTTTTGTAACTTCAGTCGTGCAATCGCAGATATGACTTCTTCAGTGCGGATAGGCACCTCCATGGCGTCCGCCTCGCTTGCAGGCAAGGGTGTCACCACTGCCTTTCCGAGATAAACTGAGGGGTCCGGGCGTAGGGAGGGATCCGCCGCGTAAATTGAGCTATAAAAAGAGCGGAAGGCCGACAATATGTGAGCGTCGCCAGAGAGGGATTGACCAGATTCATCACGGAGCGTTGAGACCGAGTGCACCTCCTGCTGGCTGCGTAGGCAGTGTGCCAACATACGGCCCCCTTTGTTGGAGCCCACAAAGTACTTGTGTTTCAAACGGGCCACGGCATGTTCAGCGCGGTCGAGGTCAAGGCGGCGGAGTTGAAGGCGTTCTTTCTCTAGTTGTCGCCATACGCGTGGGGCGCCTGTACGCTTATGTATGGCCTCCAATTCTCTAACCGTAGCCTCTAGGTCCGCGCGCTTCGCTTGTCTAGTCTTATTGTCATAGGCGGCTTTAGCTATGAAAGCACCGCGTGCAACTAATTTAAGCGCCTCACATACTGAGGAGAGTGGTGTGTCCCCCTCATCGTTCACTGCTATATAGTCAGTAATGCAACGCCTAATATCCGCTACTACGTCTGGGGACCTAAGTAAGGAGTCTCGCAGGCGCCATCGCAAAGCGGAAGTAGAGCGCTCAGAGGGGAAACGTAAGGACAGGGTAATGTGCGCGTGATCAGAGAGGGCCCTCGCTTCAATAGTTGACCCCGTGACCAAGGTCCAAGCAGCTGAGGTGACTAGAAAGTGGTCAAGGCGGGCGTACGTCTTGTGTGTGGCCGAATAATATGAATAGTCCCTGTCGTTCAGGTGCAGACAGCGCCAGGCATCCCTAATCCCGGCATCGCGCATCCAGTCCCCACCTGTTGCTGAGAGGGCGCCCGCACCCCCTGCACGAGAACCGGAACGGTCCAGTTCCCCATTCATCACTAGATTGAGGTCGCCACCCACCACTACCACAGGGTCAGGAGAATGCAACACCTCAGCGCAGGCCTCAATTAGGAACTTCTCTGGGCGTTCATTAGGGGAATAGATGGAAGCGATCGTGCAGGAGGAGGAGCCTAGCTGGAGGCGCAGGGCTAAAAGGCGTCCCTTAGTCTCCGCGATGGGCCTGATTACTGAACCCTTAAAGTGTTTGGCCACCAGAATGGCTACCCCTCCCCGTTTGCTATTCATGGAGGACCAGTACTGGTGAGGAAAGTGTTTGTGCCCCATGCAGTGGGTGTCTGCTAGTAGGAGATGGGTTTCTTGGATGAGGCACAGATCCCCCCCTGAGTTTTCCAGTAGTGATAACACAGCTCTCCGTTTGACCGGATTGTTGAGGTCCCGGGCATTAAGACTTATTATTTTAAGGTCCAGATGGGGAGGGAGGAGTTTGTGGAGCTTTTAGAAAGGGCGCGAAACACCAAGGTAGGGACAGGATAGAAAGGACATGGTGGTGGAGAGTGGCAAAGTGTGCGCGCCTATTGTAGACTTGTCTGGCAAAAGGACTCACTGAGGAGAAAACCCACCCGGCCCTAAAAAAGACAAAACAATCCCCAATACAAACAACATGAGTAGGAAAGGCATCATCAGACCGATCTTATACCGGTCAGTCGCTATATCAAAAAGGAGAAAATCCGCAACAGTGCAGGAATGACACAGGTCCGTCATGGAAACAGAGTTCAGGGGGGAGATGACAGATCAGGTCCACGGAAGGACAGGGTTGTCGGTCCTCCGGCCCGCTTGAGTAATGAATTCCATGTGTCCGCTAGAAGAGAGGATCAGGCTGGGGACGAGTTGGCTGGGCTGCCGGCCAGGGATGCCAGGACATTTTCCCTTTCCTTTGCTCGAGCTGCTGCGTCCGGGCCAAGGGACGGCGAGGAGGGTTTGCCCACGGTGTGCCAGCGGTCCGGCCTGGCGCTGCGAGGTGTGAACGCCTTCTATGGGCACGCCGGGACCGGCGGCGAGAGACCCAAGAGGGCAGAGGCCTCGTGCAGTGATCTCAGTTGGTGTAGTTTCCCTTCATACTTAAAGATGATGCGGAAGGGGTGTCCCCACGCATAGGGGATCCCTTTCTCCCGCAGGTGCTGAGTGATGGGCCGGAATTCCCGCCGTTTGAAC
Source organism: Calotriton arnoldi (assembly GCA_963921515.1). Taxonomy (NCBI): domain Eukaryota; kingdom Metazoa; phylum Chordata; class Amphibia; order Caudata; family Salamandridae; genus Calotriton; species Calotriton arnoldi. The sequence continues at coordinate 56,779 of CAWUFW010021474.1, read as the reverse complement.
AGTGTGACCGCAGAGAGGTCTTGATAAAGCGTCGGCGTGAGTCCACGGAATTGTATAGGGTCTCTAGCTTTGCGCAGTATAAGTTCTTTCAGTGGAAAGTTGTGAACGCACGCTAGGATGTCCGGTGGGGGCGCAGTATTCCGGCGGGGCAAGCCTACCCGGTGTACTCTATCTATTTGGATCTCTGTTGTGTGATCCGGGCCTAGAATATGTCGAAACAGTGCCTGTACAAATCCCCCTATATCATCCTCCTCCGCTCCCTGTTTCACTCCTCGAATGCACACGTTGTTGCGGCGGGAGCGGTTTTCTAGGTCCTCCGGCTGCCCCTGTAGCTCGACGTGTTGTTCCTTGAGCAGGAGAACTTCCTGCTGCAACATCTCGAGTTCTTCGTCGCGCCCATTCTCGCGCTCCTCCATCGTCGCAACCCGGTCACCGATCTCTGAGACATCGCGTCGGACCTCGCGAAGATCCACTGCCAGCTGGTCTTTGAGTTCCTGGAGATCCTCCTTAAGTGCAGAGAAGAGCGAGGTCATGAAGGCCTTCGTGGCTGGGCCATCAGCTCCGTCCTTTGCTCCTGCTGCCATTTCTGAGCCCAGACCCGCCATCTTGGATTGTAGCATGTCCTTCACCGAGCGATCCTTCCTAGGGCGCCCCGACGACATGGGGGCCCAATTCCAGGTAGAGCCTGTGTAGTGGGGTTCCGCTCCGAGTAACACCTGAGTGTATAGATGCTGAGTGTAGGTACCAGGTACAGGGAGAGCAGATGGGCTAACAGTGGAGCACGCTCAGTCCGGCCGCTGCCCCCATGAGAAAGATCAGTGCTACGGCGCAGGAGGCACGTGAACGCGGGGGTTGAGCGGTCGAAGAAATTGCCCTAAGGCCCGTGGTTAACTGCGCAGAGGAAGGCCAACTCCACAATCATCCATTGTGAGGGGTCGTGAGAGAGCACAGGCCGAAAGAGGGGGGTGAGCTCCACCACCTGTCCGAGTCATCAGCGCCAGGGCGCCTGCATCTAGCTCAGCACCCCCTCCCTGCGCCCCACACAGCGAGCAGCGGTAGTGGAGTGAAGAGGCTCCCCCGCAGTTGTTGCAGTGAGGTCGTCACAGGGGATCAGGCCAAAGGAGAAGGCCGCCCCCAGGGAGCGACTCACGCGGCGGGGGACAGCGCTCAGAAGAGGGAAGCAACCAGGAGGCGCGATAAGCAGTCGCAGCTGTCAGTGGGCCATGGGGCAGGTTCAGGTGAGACCCCGTGGAAGCAGCGGGCCGCGGGCGCCGACACGCGCCCCGAAGCAGGTGGCTCTGGACGCAGAGAGGGGCAACAGGGGGGGCGCAGTACCAGTCTCGTTCACGCGCCGCCGGCACCCCCGCCCGCCCCACAGGGGCCCGGTGCGGCAGTCAGGAGGGCCGCCTGGACTCACCGCATCAAAGCGCTCCGGATTGCGGGTCCGCGCAAGCAGAACCTTCACCCCGGCGGGGGGGACACAGAGCGCCGGCAGGTACCTGTAGCCCCCAGGGGGCGAAGAGTGTTGCCTCAAGGTTGCGGGTAGGCCTCAGCGGCCCGGAGGAGACGCAGCGTCGACTCACTGGCAACCAGGCCTCGGCGCCGTGTTCCGTGGTCGGCCCCGCTTTGCGTCGCTCTGCCCCCAGTGAGGTTGTGGCGGCCACCCGGACTCTCCGTGGCCGACAATGTCCGATGGGGCACAGCGGGAGAGCGAAGCTGCCATCAGGGGAGCTCAGGATTGTCCTGGCCCAACTCCCCGGGTCGCCCTAGAGCGCGGGCCCACGCGAGTCAAATCTTCACCCCGGCGGGGGGGGAGCGGGGGGACGACTAAGCACCAACAGGTATTAGATCCTCAGCAAATGCCCTCCAAAGACTGCCTGCAGGCCCCGACCTCCGGGCACCCCTCGATAAGCTGCTGCCGTTAGGCCTCAACGCTCCGTGCTCGCCTCCACGCAGCTTAGCCTCACGCCCAGCGAGCCCGCAGCGGCCCCCCGGACTCTCCGCAGGGCACCACAGGGTATCAGGCGGACAGCGCCAGCGTCCTCCGCCAGGTAAAGCGAAGGATGGAGTGCGATGTAGAGGCAATAGAATTCGGCGGGCCGGAGCGACCGTGAAGCATGTCTTACACGGTCGCCATCTTGGACACGCCCCCAGGCTTGGATAGTTAGGCAAGAAAATACCTACTTTCTAAAAGTGGTATTTTCAAACACAGAATGTTAAAACCAACTTCACTAAAAGATGTATTTTATCATTCTGAGTTCAGGCATACTAAATTCGTTTTTCTACCATGTTCCCTGGGTCAGTTATGTCAGTATGGGGAGCAGGTAGCCTTGCAATAGTGAAAAACGAAAATGGCTGTAATTCACTATTAGGACATGCCACACACACCAGGGTATGTCCTACCTTATACTTACAATGCACCCTGCCCTTGGGCCAACCATAGGGGTGTCTGATATGAAGAAAAGGGAAGGTTTAGGGACTGGTAAGTGGGTGCACTCACCAAGTCGACATGGCAGCCCTAGGCTGCACACAGGCTCTGCAATGGCAGGCCTGAGACACACTTTACAAGCTGCTTCTGTGGGTGGCACAACCAGTGCTGCAAGCCCACCAGCAGCATTGGATTTACCAGCCCTGGGCACACTCAGTGCACTGTACTAGGGACTGACAAGTAAACCAATCATCCAATCATGGAGTCACTAATACATAACACAATTTATCATAGGGAGCACTTGCACTGTGGCACTGAATAGCAGTGGCACAGTGCCCAAAGCATCTAAACCAGCAAAAACACATCAATAACATTGGAGGCATCCTCAAAAAATGGAAGGGAGACCCACGCCAAGGATGCTAGGTCTAACACTCACTCTTCACAATTGCTCTCTCCTGAGTCAGGAAAAGATTCTGACAGAAGTTCAGTTCATCATTTACACAATTCAACAAATGCCACTGGCAGCAGTTTAGTTCATAATCCACACACAGAATCACTAATTTTCAATCAGAAACTTGGCTTTAAGAAGTCTAAAATGATGAAAGGTCAATCACTTTAGTTGGGTCAGATGGCTAATTGGACAGATGGATCAACTGCTGAGATCTGAGTTTGACCTCATGGTCACAGTTTCAAATTCCAGCTGGTCCACTTAGTCTTTCATCTTTGCAAGGTTGATAGAATGAGTGCCAATCAATTAGGTAACAATAAACATCTGTTATTCGGGGTCATGATGCTCTTCTGGGTGAGTGTGTGCTTTGCAAATACACCTGTCATGCTGGTCCTCTCACCAATCAGGAAGGTCTGTAAACCTTGGCTATCGTACCAGTGAATCTTTGGGTATAGCTGAAGAGGAAAATCTAAACCTCCTCAAAGGGTAGCTTCATCAATTGCAGCAAACATACTGAAACATGCAATGCATCTCCGTGACAGCCTGGCACACAACAAAATAGCAAAATTCTCCTCAAAGTCACCAACCAAACAAACAAAACAAAAAACTGTATCCACTTATATAGCCAGTAAAGATCTTGTTGTTCTGTCACAGAGGATTGGGAAATTCCAAAGTTGGTCCAAGAAGTTTGACGAGAGTTAATGTTAAACAAACTGGACCATGATTCCAAATAATGGGGTCCTCTCCTGCATACTAGCTACTTCCAAACTCTGAGGACTTGAAACCGAAAGATTTTGTTCTTTGAAGTAACCAGAATGAGCATTAGGACAGTGCTACAAACAGCAGCGGCCCATCCGTACGGGCTTCGGGGCCAGGACTCCCACCTTTTAAAGGCAAGAAGTGTCTGTCAGTCTTAATAAAGGTCAAGGTCAGCCTGACACATTGGCGACCACTACTTAACAGGGGTAGTGAGGCGGGGGCGGATGGGATGGGGTAAATTACTTTTTTTAAAAACATCAAACGTACCTGCAGGCCGGCCGTCCACTGCCTCTCGGTCCTCTTCAGCTCCTCGTTCAACAGCAGGAACCAGGAAGCACACAGGCTCCCAGATTCCCCTAGCCAATCATGACACTGCCTTATAGCAGCATTGTGATTGGTCTGAGCAGCGTGGTTCGGCACACAGACAGGGACTGGGAGCCTCTGCATGTTCTCCCTTGAGGCTGTACAATACAGTCTTTGGAGAACATGCAAAGTGCGCATGGCGGTTTGGCCGGCCAAAGACGGCCAGCCAAGCCATCATGCGCACTTAGAAAGGGCCCACCACTCCTCCCCCTGCTCTTTGGGCAGCACAGCCACGCCCGCCTGGCTGCACCGAAACAGAGCCAGTTTGGAAAAATAAAATCATAAAAACATTTGTTATTATGATTTTAGTTTTCCTTTTTAAACTGCTCGCAGAGCAGTGGGGCAACGCTCTTCTTGTTGAGGTCAGGCAGGCAGGAGCTAGACATGCGCTAAATGCACAGGTTCCCATCTGCCTGAGCGGAACTTTTCCAGGCTGAGGATTTCACAGCCCTGTGGGTATGACCTCCTCAGCCTGGCAAAAGTGCCTTGAGGCCTTCCCCCTCGTGATGAGGGGAAGTGTCACTGATTAATTGGGACCTGGATCCTTCAGTTTTAAGCCCTGAAGTGCCCAGGGCCGAGTGCCGATCAGTGACACCTTGTCAGAGAGTGGGGTCAGCAGTCTCACCTAAGGTCAGCCGATGAATTTTAGGAAAGTTGGTTAGTATCCTACTCTTACAAAAAACATTAAAAACTAGAACCCGTATAGTGCAGAAGAAAGCATATTAAGACACATATGGAAAAGTGAAAGTGTATCCCTTCCAATAGTGATAAGAATTTGTCTTATAACTATTGGAAAAGATATACTGTAATTCTAATTGGTTTTGGTCCTTTTCCTTTCTTTTCTCTCTTGTGGGTCTTTTCCTTTTGCCTTTGAAACCTTTTCGTTGAAAACCAGGGACATGATAATATAAGAACCTTTTCCAAGTGTGTCTTAATATGCTTTTCTCTGCACTATTCGGGTTCTAGTTTTTAATGTTTTTTGTAAGAGTAGGATACTAACCAACTTTCCTAAAATGAATAGTTCAAACATGTGATGAATGTTTTTTAATTAACAGCCTTGAAAAAGTCATCTTTTGACGAAACATGTCAGCTGTTCTTTTTCACCTGATACTGACCTGCGTGTCAACAAACTTGGATTTTCTGAAAATTAAAAGTTGAATCTGCTACATTGACAGACCAAAAATACAATATTTGTGTAGAGCTCTGGATTTTGTCAATAATTTATTAATATATGGAATTTTTTCGTATATTTAGTCACACTAATTAAATGGCTTAGTGTCTGTCTATTGTAGCACATGTTACTGCTGTATTAGAGGTACTTGACATAGATTTTCTTTGGATGTGCAAGCAGTCTTGTATTACCACTGTGATCCTGTATTCTTACTACATAAGGCAAGTTCATGTGAGCTCATTCATGACCACCATGAGTGCCCAACCACCTCTTTTCCTGCACCAATGTACAAGGCTCCATTTTGGGCTACCAATCCACCGTCAGTTGGTCGGGCTAAGATTTTTATGAGTAGTAGGGCATGATTCTGATTCTTTGTCCTTAGCTTCATTCCTCACTTGCACCTGCCTATTTGCTATGCTCTCCTCAGTGTCAGGTCCTGGCTGAACGACAAGGTCAACATTTTCAATTTTATCACCAACAAAAAACTTTGTCTCATTTTTGTCAAGGAATCCTGGATTCTTCTGTTATATCATTTATGTTGTTGTCCCTCTCACCCACAAAATACACCATGTGGATCATTCTAGGAAGAAGAAGGGCAGTGTAGTGATGGTTTTTAAGGATCACTACGCTATCTCACTCATCCAGCTGCTATCGTAAGCAACAGTGACTCGCCTTGCTGTGTTAATTTATTGACTTTTGCTTCCGCTTCACAAACATGCATTCTTCTTTGATCACCATTCAGGTGTGCCAAAGACGTCAACCAAGCCTTCATTGAATTTCTGGTCAATCTCTGCCCTCCTCTCACCTGATACTGGTGGGATATTTTAGTGTTTTGAGTGATGCCCATAATCCAAAGCAAATACTACATTGCTGCTCCATCTTAGGTATTGCCCAGTTAGATAATGTACACACACACACATAAGCCTGGTCACACTAGTGATTTAATTTTCACCTCTTCTAATTTTATTTCAGATTTGCCACAATTGCTCCTGACATAATCTGATGATGTTGCTGATGATTTACCATTTTTTTCTCCATTCCATTGAACTCTCATCTGTCTATGTGCAACTTGAAGAGCATGCCTATAATCAAGTGTTACCTTTCCAAAACTGGCAATCAGATAAGCTCTACCATTCTTTCATTGCCATTTAACGGCGAAGGATTTTAAGCATTTGCTTCCAGCAAACTAAGTTTGTTTTTTCCCCTACCGGGCCCCACCATAACGCGCATTAATTCGCAGGCTATCCCGGTCACCTTAAGAAGCACAGCGCTACGCAGACGCCTTTACCAAGGATATTATTTCCTTCTTCAGCTCAATTCAAGTTGCTCACATTTTTTGTCCTGAAGATGAACTCGAATAATTGAGTTCGAAACGTCGTCGACCCCTACAACATGAACTCCTTATACTCTGTAAAAATCTTTAAAGGAGCTTCTATTTCTGTTGTCAATGCGATGTCATTATTTTAAGTTCACCCTCACTTCTCACGTCACGCTTATTGTCACTTACTGTGTGAGCACCTGAATACCTTCATTGTGTAATAAATATTTGTCATACATTGACCTATATGTCCCTTGTTATATTTCCTACTGCTCTCTTTTATGAATTAAGTTTCTATTCCTTTACTTATCTCAGTGCCCTTTACAGGGTTACTTCCCCTTGGACCTTTTAGGCCACTCTAGAACCATTGTTCCTTTAAACTACCATTCTTTCCATCACATGCATTCTGCCTGATTTGAACCTGTCTGCCTTTTTATTAACTTTTGACTTCTGGTTCTCCGCTGCCTCAAATTACACTGTTTCGTGTAGCCTGCCAACCAGTAGAAAAGTGTCTGTGCTTCACCTTGAAACATGGCTTAATTGGGTTACTCCCAATGGCACATTTAACTTGACTATAAGACCCTAGTATATGGTGTACACATGGCACCCAAGGTCTGGATGTTAAATGCCACGTGTGCATGCATTACCAATTGTGACATCCACTACAGTGGCAGGGCAAACCTGACTTCAAGCCTACCCTGTGTAGCTTGATTATTGCAGTGTGAAACCTGCACTGTGACGTGTCAAAACAACCCTTTTACACAGGAATTTATTTTCCTTATAAATTATTGCACTACTGAAAATCGACCCCAAGAATATCGTGGTACAAGAATATTGAGGACAGAATATTGAGGGACAAAATATTGAAAGGTAAGTGCATATAGGGAAGTATAGATTTACTATTACTAACTCCACATCTACGTACTGTGGGTGCTATATCTTATATAATCTGCATGATATTAAAAACACTATTAGCGCTCAGATGTAGGGTTGGTGTTGTCCTCAAGAACAGATGAGGCAATATGTCCCTGAAGATAACATTCAAAACAGCATTTCAAAATACAGTCAGTATTAAAGAATAACTCAAAAAGTCAGTTCGATTTCAGTAATTTAGAAAGCCATGAAGGCTTAGTAAAATACCAAAGTGCAACAATAAAAAATAAAAAATGCAAAGGCAGCAGCAATCTCAGTGAGTCAATCAAAGTACACAATAAATCAATTCTCAAGAAGGCTGTCATAGTCTAAGTAAAATACAGCATTAAGAAAAATCTGAGAAATAGACTAAGTGCCAAAAGTGCAGCAAATTGATAAAGAATTCAATAGCATCCCTAGCAGAAACCCAAAAGTCTGAGGACTTATGTAGTCAATTTCACCATAGAAAATGATAGAAGCTGCAATGTCAGCATGCTGTGAGCAAAAGGGAATCATTTTTTGACAAATCACATTTCAACATTTTAGAAGTTCATATATCCCTACCAACTTAACGCTATCCCTCTGCATGAATATTGATTTGTCCATACTGACCTAATATCATCCAGGGGTGTCAGAACAAACTGTTACATAAGCAACAGAAAAGAGTCATGAATGAATGAAATACAGTGTGCTAGCAGGAAGAGCCTTGGAAAGAAACAAAGCAAAAGACACACAATTGACAGACGGAATGCAGAACAAATCAAAACATTCACCCCCAGTCAAGAGATCTGGGTTAAATCCATCATTCTTTTGCTCACCATGCCACCCCAGTTTAGACCTGGCTATATGCAAATCAGTCTTGACCCTGTGCCCCATGGGAACAGTCCAGCCCGAACTGCCGAGCCAGGTCCTCCCTGGACTGGAAACAAGCATCCAAGGACCGGTTTCGGGGTTTAACCCGTCATCAGCCAGTATAGCTTGAATCCAGTGGCACAGTGAGCCTGGGACCCACCTCTGGGCATACCCGGCGCACTTAGGGCGTGGAAGCAAAAGACACACAATTGATGGACGGAAGGCAGAACAAATCAAAACATTCACCCCCAAACAAAAGATCTGGGTTAAATCCATCATTCTTTTGCTCACCATGCCACCCCAGTTTAGACCTGGCCATATGCAAATGAGTCTTGACCCAGTGCCTCATCGGAACAGTCCAGCCCGAAACCGGTCCTAGGATGCTTGTTTCCAGTCGAGGGAAGACCTGGTCTGGCAGTTAGGGCTTGACTGCTCCCATTGGGCGCAGGGTCAAGACTGATTTGCATATGGCTGGGTTCAAACTGGAATGGGATGGGGAGCAAAAAACCGATGGATTTAGACCCAGATCTCTGTACTGGGGTGAATGTATGACATTGTTCTGTATTCTGTCCATCAATTGTTCTTTTTGCATTTGTCACGCCGAGTGGGATGGGTATGCCTAGAAGTGGGTCCCGGGCTCTCCATGCTACTGGAGTCAAGCTATCCTGGCTGATGAGGGGTGAAACCCCGAAACCGGTCCCAGGATGCTTGTTTCCAGTCCATGGAGGATCTGGCCTAGCAGTTCGGGCTGGACTGCTCCCATTGGGCGCAGGGTCAAGACTGATGGCTGGGTTCAAACTGGAATGGCATGGGGAGCAAAAAAACGATGGATTTAGGCCCAGATCTCTGTACTGTGGTGAATGTATGACATGAGAAATAAAACTCATAATGAGTTTTATAAAGTCATCAGCCAAATTTATAAAAGTGGAGTTGAGGCCTTGCTGAGGTTTAGCATTAGGCAATAAAATAAGTTTTACACATCACAACGTTTTTGGTTTGATTACAAATGACTCATATCATTAGACACATATATTTCTGGCTAAAGAAATCTTTAACAGTACTTTGAAGATAGATGTACCATATAGGTACACATATGTGGAGTTAGGTGTAAAAAATGTAGACTTATTTAACTGTCAATTTTTTTTCAATATTTTGTCATCAATATTGTGTCCCATCAATATTCTAATGCTGATATTCAGGGTGCACACCCTTTTAAATATTAAAAAGTCACCCCCCTATAGGCCTTGCAGTCCACAAGGCAGGGTGCATGGTATTTAAAAGTAGGACATGTAGAAATTTAAAGACAAAATATCCAATTTTCATTGTAAGAGGGCTCTGACTGGCCCACAAGAACAGGATTAAATATTCATTTTGCCATCTCTGGATTGGAAACAGCTACACATGTTTAAACCTCAATTTTTAATATTTATTAAAAGGCCAACCTAGGTGTTGATTCCGATCTCGGCCGGAAGCGCACCGAATATGATTCGTCCGGAAAAAATACGAGCCGAACGCGTTTTTCCCGAACGATTCGAACAGTCGTCCGAGCGAGCAAGTACGATGCGCATTACTGCTAAAATTCCGAGCGAGCCGTACGTTCCCATTCCAGCTCCAGTTCCCCGACCGAGCTGGATCCGTAAACGCTGATTCGAGTCGCACGGAAGTAAATACACAGCACCTTCCGGCCGGACTAGTACGATGCGCACTCCGTACGCGCCGAACTGGTCGCTACGTCCGGCTCGTCAGAGCATCCGGGAGAGCTGCACATAAGCTCCGATTCGCGCCACAAGACGATCCACGGCTACGAGACGAACAAGCCAGCTACGAGTACGAGTCGAAGCCACGAGAAACCCGACCGAGACGAACCAACCATGAATCCCATCGCGCAGGTCCTATCAATACTGTACATCTATTACCGGAACCGGTACGGACGTGTACGGCGCAGACGGTAAGTCAGACACCCACTACACAAACAAACGACACGTACCCGACATATGTCACACACACATAAGGATGCAGAAATGACGTACACTAGCAAATGCAGAACCATAGGGGTGGGATGGCTATCACCAATGCCATACACACCCATAGGGGGATGGATGCCTACCACTACCACCACCCCTACTCATGGGGGCCTGGATGCCTGTCACTACTACCATCCCTACTCATGGGGGGCTGGATGCCTACCACTACCACCACCCCTACTCATGGGGTGCTGGATGCCTAGCACTACTACCATCCCCACTCATAGGGGGATGGATGCCTACCACTACCACCACCCCTACTCATGGGGGGCTGGATGCCTGTCACTACTACCATCCCCACTCATAGGGGGATGGATGCCTACCACTACCACCACCCCTACTCATGGGGGGCTGGATGCCTGTCACTACCACCACCCCTACTCATGGGGGCCTGGATGCCTACCACTACCACCACCCCTACTCATGGGGGGCTGGATGCCTAGCACTACTACCATCCCCACTCATAGGGGTGGATGCCTACCACTACCACCACCCCTACTCATGGGGGGCTGGATGCCTGTCACTACTACCATCCCCACTCATAGGGGGATGGATGCCTACCACTACCACCACCCCTACTCATGTGGGGCTGGATGCCTGTCACTACTACCATCCCCACTCATAGGGGGATGGATGCCTACCACTACCACCACCCCTACTCATGGGGGCTGGATGCCTACCACTACCACCACCCCTACTCATGGGGGCCTGGATGCCTACCACTACCACCACCCCTACTCATGGGGGGCTGGATGCCTACCACTACCACCACCCCTACTCATGGGGGCCTGGATGCCTACCACTACCACCACCCCTACTCATGGGGGGCTGGATGCCTGCCACTACTACCATCCCCACTCATAAGACTGGTAATGCATGACACAACCAGCATACTCCAACATAAGGAATGTCAGCAAAAGACATCCCCCCAACATCATGACAAGAGTGTGTAGTCTGTGTCAAATGCCTACAACACTGAACATGACATTGAACATACAATGTGACCCCCTATCACATGTGTCACACAAAAATGTGTGTGGCCCTCTCAATGCAAGCAGACCATGACCACTGTGGGAATGGGGTCTAAACCCCCATCATCACAGTGACCAAAAGGTAAGTGTGGGGTCCATAGCTGAAGCACATGTTGAACATTGTGGCAATGGGGTCTAAACCCCCATCATCACAGTGACCAAAAGGTAAGTGTTGTCATGGAAAAAGCTGCAACTGCCAAACAGCATGGATGATTCCTGGTCACAGAACAACAAACACATCAGTGGCAAAGTAGTGGTTGTGTCCCATAGCAACATAGATTGGGTGAGGCAAACAGTGCAGTGCAAATAAAACATACCTTTGGCCATGTGCAGACAAACATCACCCATGGGGACTGACATTGTCTCCATTTATCAATTACACAATGCCAGAAGTGACCATCATAATGCAGACCCACATATATGCACTAATGGACACACAAATGTAGATATCCTGTGGAGATTGTAGAAGTGAGGTGAACAAATACCATACCATGGCAGCAATGGGACATACAAACCATGATTATTGTGCTGACTGATGACCTAGGAGTCCCAGGGACAGCATGGGAAATCCTCCAAACAACATACAGGCAATGGCACACTAAAGATATGCCAATGCAGTGGTGCAGATGCACAAACACAAACAGGCAGCCTCACACTGCATATCAAACACAACAGGTGATGGGGGGTGTGCCAGTGTCCCCAAGCAACCACACAACACATGAGGAGGCCTGAATTCCAATTACACAGATGTGTATACAGTGCCATACAAAAGTAACTCATGGATCAGATTCCCCTATGTGGGCAATCAGGCATTGTTAGATGAGAGGGAGCCCAAATTACACATGTCACACAAGCTTATAGGAACAGCAACTAACACAGCAAGAGACAGACCCACCACAGCACTACCCCCAGGGACCCCACATTGTGGTGACACTAGCCTGCATGATAATCCCACTGTGATGACAAAGGTAGATGTCGTTCACACTGTGAACCACAGCCATGTTTCCTGAGCAACAAACTACCATCACACCTACACAAGCACAAATCAATCAGCTCGGCATGTCAGCCAAGGCCAATATGGAGGTAGGGGTCTAGCCGTGCAACAACTCACATTTGCACACACTCAACACCACACACCTTGATCTCCACCAATGTGCAGCAGTGAAGCTCACATGGACTGGTGACATTGCACATGCACCCATGACAATCCCAGGGGTGGTTTTGGGAACTAAGGTGCAGAAACCCATCAGACCTGGCCAGTCAACAAGACTCGTGAATGTCTGACACACTGCACAGTACGCGGTACATGGGCATGACGTGAAATCCACCCCAATCAATGGGATCCCGGCGACAGTCACACACCAATGAAGAAGCCAAGGTGACCCACAAAGAACACACACGTAGACAACTTCCAATATTGCAGCTCTGACCCTGAGGAGTGGCAGCAGTCACACACACAACGTGTCACAATCACTGAAAGCTACCACAAACTGTAAATTACATGACTTGTGTAACCAACAAGTGCCAAGGGGAATCCTGACTGTGTCCCATCTGCGTTTGCCCACATCCCCAGCCCTGACAACAAAGACAACTAGGGATGACAACCTGATGAACATTAGTTTGCCATGCACCCACATCACGGAGTAACCAGGTCCAAGATGCTGGATGAACACAGGACAACTCAGCAAGCATCACAAACAGGAACATCCGTAGGGACACAGCCTGTGTAGGAAAAGGGAAGGGAACACACACAGACATGCTTACACAACACACAACACGGGCCCAGGCAATGTCACGGGATTACACACTGCCATGAGGGCACTCCACTCCTGTGGAAGGTCCGCTGTGCCAAACCTTGTCTGTGCACGACTCAAACATGTCAGCAGAACACTCGGTCAGTGAGTCAACAATTACAACACACTGAAGGCTCTGCTCACATCAGCCTGGGTACGGGAGTGTCACTTCAGTCATCTGCATATACCCAAAACACGTGTCAAGCAAGTTGCACTGTATACACAGATGAGTCCTTCAACATTGATGTGCTAAACTGCATGTCCAGTGGTGATGGGCACACAGTCAGGGAAATAGAAACATTGAACAGTGGTAAGCCCACCAGATGTGCATGAGTGTAAGCCACAGATGTTAAATTACAAATGCAAAACGTACATCCCTGTGTCAAATGCTGAACATTACACCCTCAGAATTCAGCAAAGGATGCTATGGATCCAGACTAGATTAGGACACATATCCCATGGACCACATGGAGTCCATCACAGCAACACTTCATTTTCCTGATCTGAACACTATTACAACAGCAAATGCATGATGATACTCATCTACATCATGTACAACAAAAGCAAAACCACTAGTAAACAAAAAAGCGCTTTATTCAGCCAATGTGAATGAAAAATTGGAAGTCCAAAAGAAACTAAGGCCAATGGCCAGTCCACATTCACAGTCCGAACAGGGTGACATGTGACAACTTGTCACCCATTGCTTGCCTGCACTGGTACGGACAGGGGACATCCCCCTCTGAGGGTCATACAAGGGGCAGGCCAGGCACCGCAGGGACAGGATCAGGGGATGCCAGAAGGAGGCAGTGAAGGGGTGGTGGGTGCAGGAGTGTCACCGGCAACTGCAGTGGAGGTGTCTGACTCAGTGGGGACCGGCACCACTGTAGGGCACAAGTCAGATGGTATGGGTGCTGGCACCACTGCAGTGGGCTAGTCAGATGGAGTGGACTGGGTCCCCACTGCAGTGCCCAAATCAGACGGGGTGGTTGTGGACTCCACTGCAGTGCATAACTCCAAGGGAGTGGAAGGGGGGCAGATGAGGGGGCAGGACAGAGGGGGGGACCCGGTCTCCACACCAGTGGCACAAACAGGCAGAGCGTCTGGGTTGGTGGTAGAAGAGCAAGTGGTAGGGGGAGGGCCTAAGCAGTTTGGGTATGCGGTATTGGTGTGTGGGGGAACCTGGGGCAGGGTGTGGTGGGGGAACCTGTGGAGTGGTGGCCTGGGGGATGGAGGAGAGAGACTGTGTGGTGGAGCTGCGTGGTGGTGGTGGTGGGGTCTTGCCCTTCCTGGTCCGGGGGACTTCCTAATGGGGTCCTCAGTCTGCCTGTGCCTGGGGGAGGGTGTCTGGGTGTGAGGGGCACTCCCTCTGTGTGTGGTGTTGGCCTCTTCCGCCTATACGTTGGGTCAGATGGATCTGTGGGGAAGAGGCCAAGCTCATAGAGGAAGAGCTTCTGGGAGGGGGGGTTGCAGGTGAGGCAAGGGAAGGGGTTTTGGAGGGAGAGGTATCTGAGGACTGCGGAGTGCTCGTGGATGTTTGTGTGTGTGTCTGGGCCCCATCCCCTGTGAGTGAGGTATCAGTCCCCTGACTGTGCATGCGTGTGCGTCTGGATTTTGGCGTGTGTGTCTGTGTGCTGCTTGTGTCTGTGCTGGTGCGTGCCTGTGCCGGTGTGTGTGTGCTTGGGACAGGTAGGGTGCTGGGGATTGTGGATGGGGCAGAGGTAGGAGGGGTGAGGGACTGTTGCAGGAGGGACACTGCTGCCGTCAGTGAGGAGGCCATGGACTGACTGGTCCGCTGTAGGGCAGACATGCCAGATGACATGCCCTCCATGAATGACACCAGTTGTGTCAACAGACCCGTGTGTGCATGGAGGACACTCAGCATTGATGTCTGCCCTACATGGATCTGTTTCAGCAAGTCCACAGACTCCACACTCAGGGCAGCAGGGGAGACAGAGGCAGGGGGTGCGGTGCGTGGCATGAAGGAGACATGCTCCCCTACACGGGAGCCTCCACGGACATGTGGGATGGGAGCAGATGGGAGGGTGGAGATGGTGGTGGTGGCGGGGATAGACTTGCTCGATTTTGTCTGTGGTCTGCTGACACCCGCCTCCACAAGGGAGTCCTCACTGGAAGTGCTGTGTTCCTCAGCCGAGGTGGTCGTAGCTGAGGTCTCCTCAGTGTGGCTCCCCTCACCCTCCGTGCCACTGGGTCCCTCGGTCTCCTCTGCAGGGGACCCAGTCTGGCTCTGTCGCTCCTCTTGGTCCGTGGAGCTGTCTCCTCCTGTGGCCGTGGATGTATCTGCAAACAATCAGGATAAACAGAGCAACATTAGTCACCTGTACTGACCACACACACCACAGTAAGTACAGCACATCACAGAGCAAGCCCTGCCATCATCTGCTAGACATTGCAATAAGTGCTGACACTGATTTGAAGAAGCCCATTGTCTGCCTGACAGTCATTCATGCCACTCATATCCTACCTGTCCATGCACCCATCTGTCTGGTGCCTGTTGGATGCCACTAATCATATGTGAAAACATGCACCACATACACAGTTGTTGGACATCCAAGAGAACATATGGAAATGTGTCACTCCAAACACATGCCATCTCCTGCCACTGACTCAGTACATGTGTCAGGAAAAGTGATGGGCAGAGTCTCTGTCGATATGCGGGTTTTGGTTCCATCACCAGACACAATGATGTCCTCATGTCCTGATAGACAATGCGACAATGGTGTGTATGCAGGACATATCACACTACTGCTGGATCACCCTTTGCAAGTTGAATGTCATGGCACAGGCCTGTCTGGCAAGTCAGTCATAACTGTCTCCTGTCACAGGGGCAGTGCATACACACAACACCAGTCTGCACTGTGTTACAATCATGGAAGTTTTGGGAATGCAAGCCCTGTAGCTGACAGGTGCACATGTGCACCCCTGGCCACCCACATCATGAGGACTAAGATGATCCCACATCATTCAAATGAGACATTTGGGTGACTGCAAACACAAATCCATACACATGAGCACTTCACCGTCTGATGAGAATGAACCAAAGCTGCCTGCACCTCAATGTTTCATACACCATTTTGCACAGTCAAGGGATCAGAGACCTATGCATTAACCAATGTGCAGATCCTATAGTCACAACTCAGATGGCTGGCCACCCCAAATTGTTAAACACTCGAGGAGTCCAAAAAGCAAGGCCACACCACGGTGACACAGAGGCAGACACCTGAGTGCACTCTTCACAATGCCCAATATGTATGCTGACACACAGGAGTGGGAGAACAGAGTGCCTTCGATGTCCGGAGTAGGCATTACAGTCCTGGTCCATGTGCAACATGGTATTACCCTGAACACTAGGCAGGTGGCTATGCATGTGTCACACACATGATGTACATACTTCTGAGGCTCCTACCTTGGTCTCTGCTGCAGCATGGGTGTGTGGCACATACCCCAGACATGTGGTGAGTCCGAGCAGCAATTGGAACACATATTAAAGCCATACCCAGAGTACATGTCAGATCACAGGCATTGTGTGAGCAATTGTACCACCCATGCAGCCCACAACAAAGTTCCTGTAACTGATGCTGTCCCCAACTTGAACCACAGGTAACTGCAAGTACACAGTACCCAAGTGACCTAAGTCACAGACTGTAAGGGCCACACCTGTGTATCAGATGAGGAGGGGCATGACACAAGTGAGGGACATGAGTCCAGGATGACAAGACAGTCGTACTGTGGAAGTGGAACCAGGCTAAAGGAGTGCATAGAGCATGTTAGTCATAGTACCCAGAAAAGGCTAGCACTTACCCCCTCCTTGCTGCTGTCTGGCCTTCAGCTGCCCATCCATGTCAGGGAAGAACACCGCCAGAATCTGGAGCATGTGGGGGGTCAGGGTCCAGTGTCCGCCCCTCCTGCGAGGAGGCGACAGCTTCAGCTGGACCCTTGCGATCCTCCGGGTTCAGCCACGAAGGTCCTGCTACCTCTTCTGGCAGTTGCGGATCCTGTGCCTGTAGACCCCCACAGATTGTACTGCCCGGGCGATGGTCAGCCAGATCTCCTGCTTCTGGTGGGCATCAACCTGTGAGGATGACAAAGTGAAAAGGCCATTACTACACATGCAACATATCCGTGCATCACACAGTTGGATATACATGTCTCAATCACAGGAGCATATGATGTACACATGTAGTGCAACTATGGCTATGCACAGTTGTCCAGCAGTTACTAAATGGTATCATTGCCTGGGAAGTAAAACCTTGTTGGAATGCACTGTTACTGCACTATACCTGTTCAGTGCATGTAACTACACACTTTGGGGGGTGACAACTACTCAGTGAGCATGCTAGCCACTGGTGTACACACTGTAAGTCTTGCTAGTCAGACAACATGCACAATTAGTAAGGCAGTGGACAGCACACTCACCTGCTCCCCTGGTTTCCCATACAGCTTGCTGTACTGTTTAAGGAGGCTGTCCAGCAGGGCCTGGTTCTCCTCAGTGCTGAAGGCTGGGGCTCTCTCCACAGTGCGTGCCATTGCAGTAGCCAGAGGATGCAAAGACAGCAGCAGTGGTGGTGGCAGATGTCGTCCTGGAGCATGTAGTGCAGGCAAGTGAGCTCTCAGGGGAACAGCCAGCATTATATGTGTGCTGCAGAGGCAGATACTGTCCCATGTGTCCAAAGTGATAGGTCCAAGTCGTTTGCATCTTCTGAATCTGGCCAATCCATGGAATTGCACCTCTTATACACGCCTACAGCATCCTTCAAAATTTCAACTTGATGACACCCATGAATTTGCAACATTGTTGTGGGTGGCCAACTGAATTCACTGCATCCGACTCGTAAAAGTTCGAATACGCGTCCGTTACCATGTCAGTCTATAGCCAATGCGTGCGCACGGATCGTTCCATTGCTGTACGACGCGTATTTCGAAACACAACATGCATCCGTCAACATCATATGCAATGGCCAATGCGTGCGCACGGATCGGTCCATTGCTGTACGACACGTATTTCGAAACACAACACGCATCCGTCAACATCATATGCAATGGCCAATGCGTGCGCACGGATCGCTCCATTGCTGTACGACGCGTATTTCGAAACACAACACGCATCCGTCAACATCATATGCAATGGCCAATGCGTGCGCACGGATCGGTCCATTGCTGTACGACGCGTATTTCGGAACACAACACGCATCCGTCAACATCATATGCAATGGCCAATGCGTGCGCACGGATCGGTCCATTGCTGTACGACGCGTCCCTGTACAAGTCACTCGCATATGTCACCATGGTTGTCACAGGTGAATGTATGCCAGCCACAATTACTTGCCAGGGACTCAGGGGCACACCTACAACACCACAGCCTGTCCACACTGTAACCTAAGGCATGTAAGGCTGCATTACCTGTGTGTGTATGGGGTCAACATGTGGTTTGTTGGGTGGCACTTGGGTGCAGCCACTCCCAGGCTGTGCACGTGTTCATGGGGACAGAATCCTTTGTGTGTTGTGCACATGACCACTGTGATGTGCAACTGTTCAGTTCAGAGCATGTGGCATGGTCACATTTCCAGGTTGTATATGTGTATGTTATGTCACATACACCATGAGTCCCATGTGGGATGGTATGTACGTCACAGGGTGACCCATTGCCACAATTGTGATGGCCCTCCACAGTCTGTGTGCATGTTGTGTTTCAGATGTCTCTGATTCCATGTGCACAATGGGAGACAGTCTCCACATCCACGTTGTTTGTGCATCGACTTTGATGTTGTGCGTGTGTATGTCACAGACGTCCATGTCTGTCCTGCAGAGGCAACAGGGGCCACTACCTGTGGGAGTTATGGTTGTTTTGCTGATGTGTACATGATACGCCATGTCATGCCAGTGTCCATGTGGCAATACAGGGTCCCTGGGAATCTACCTGTCAAAGAGATGTGATGCCTGGGGCACATCTGTCCTCACTTGTCACTGTGGTGTGTGTTTGGAACGTGACAGCAGTATATGGGTACTGTGACACAGCCTAATGATTTCTCATAGCACAACCTGGAACTTGTTGTCAACACATGTTGAACTGAGATGTTAGATGATGGCCATGTAGGTGCCATATATGTCCATACAGAACGGCACACACATCAAGTACTTGTGTCTCGTAATGATGTATCATGTGATATTGAGTATGGTCAATGTCACATATGTGGGGTGACTGACAATCTTTCTTTGTTCACCTATGTACTGCAGGGCACCAGCTGTCCATAGACCATTCCCTGACCTTGCAACCATGGTGGAACATGACTGCATCCGACGGTACCGCTTCAACAGGCCGCTGATTGAGGAATTGGCGGGGCGGTTGGCCCCACCTTTGCTAGCTGGCCGGCCATACCCTATAGCGCTGACCCCCAAGGTGAAGGTGATGGCAGCCCTACACTTCTTTGCCACCGGTACCTTTCAACACACTGTGGCGTCTGCTGGTGGGATGTCACAGACCATGTTCAGCCGTGTGCTACGCGATGTTTTGGAGGCAATGTTAACATACTTGAACCAGTACATCTATTTCCCTAAACGTCAACAACTCACTGACGTCAAGAGTGACTTCTATGTCCTGGGGAGGATGCCACATGTCATCGGCTCCATTGATGGGACACATGTGGCTTTGGTACCACCACAGGCACATGAGCAGGCATACAGGAACAGGAAAATTTTCCATTCTATCAATGCTCTGGTGGTATGTCTTGCAGATATGAGCATCTCACATGTGTGTGCACATTTCCCCGGTTCTGCACACGATGCCTACGTAATGAGGAGTAGTCGCATCCCGAGGATGATGTCACAGATGCAGAACCAGCGTGCCTGGCTTGTCGGTGTGTTCTGCAATGTTGTATTCCACCCTCTTTTCCAACTCAGCTAATGTGCAATTGTCTGTATGTAGGTGACTCCGGATACCCCAACATGCCGTGGTTGCTGACACCCCTCAGGAACCCTGTGACACCAGCCCAGATGCGCTACAATGAGGCACATGGTCGGACCAGGAGAGTGATCGAGTGGACATTTGGTGTCCTGAAGAGCCGCTTTCGCTGCCTGGACAAGACAGGAGGGGCCCTCCCATATGCCCCTGCAAAGGTGTGCAAGATTTTCATCGTCTGCTGCATGCTACACAACCTGGCAGTGCGTAAGGAGTTGCCTCTCATCCTGGATGACGATGACCAACATCCGCCACCTGTGGAGGATCCTGGCCTGGGCCACGATGCCAGTGATGATGATGATGATGAGGGTGATGTCCGCATACAGCTCATCACCAACTTCTTCAGCTGAATGTGAGTATACAGAGATGTTATGTCAATGATTTGAGTTTGCATGATATGTGTTGGTGGTGCTCTGTTGCTGTTTGAGTGTGGCCATGTGCTACTTGACTGGATGCGTGCAGCGATGTGTCCTTACAGGTAGTCTGTACTCCCCAACAGTGTTGACATGCTAACTTGGTTTTGTGTAGGTATCTTGTGACATGTATTGGGCATGAGTATTGCAGTTCTGTCCTGTTCTTCAGTGCTTTTAACTGTGTGTCATGTCTGTCCTTCACAGGGTACTTTCAGAGTTGTTTGGCCAACTGTGATCCCCCGACACCATGATTCAACTTCCAGGGTGGAAGCAGTCGTTTCCCTACAGGTGATGTGCCACACACCCCTGGACTTTATTTCTTCAACACTTGTTGACTGTGTGGCCACTGCCACGTGGGATTACCTTGCATCTGTAGTGGAAACAACATGTTGCAAATGTGTAATACACCTGTGCTTCACTTTGGGATGTGCGTTGTCTGTGGTCACACATCTGACTGACATTTGCTTACTGCACCTGTGGGTTAGTTAACACAGACTCTGAATAGGTGTGGTGTCTGCATTCCACTGTATTTCCTGGCAACATCAGTGTAGGCGATGAGTCAGATGGCCCTGGTGTGTATGTGTTGTGTTGCCCTAGTGGTGTGTCTCCCTCATATGTGTCACGTCGCCATGACTCACATGATGGTGTTGGAATTGCTGTAGCAGTTAGCATGCACAGTGTCATTTAGCAGATCATCATCTCCATGACAAAATACCACGTTGGAATCACAACAGAGGCAAGTATGGTGTATTAGTGAGTTTATTTACATACATGTGTGAGGATAGTGCACAGGATGGTGGGTGCTGTACATTGGGATTGGAATCCAAAGTTCCCAGATGAGTTGGAAGTGTTGTAGCAGAAATGTCCTGAGTAAAGTCCACAGTCATCTGATACATTAGTCCAACTTAAACTCCCCATGTCATGTGGGAGAGTTGGGTTGCATTCGACAGGGTGAACAGTTTGCACACAAAGGAGAATTTCCAGAACAGGTGTTGGGTTCCTGGGGGATGTACATGGCCATCTGCCTCTCAGTTGTCCTTCCTCGGACGACCCCTCTTCTTTCTGGGGGGACACTCACGTGCAGGCCGCTGCGGTGCAGAGGACTCTCCACCAGAGTCATCCTCCCTCCCTGTGGCAGTTGCAGTTGTTGTGGCACCAGATGTTGTGGGCACACAGGGAGGTGTGGACATGTTGGTGCTAATCTGGCGGAGGCATGTCAATATGTCCCTCTGCACCACTGTCAGTTCTTCTAATGTGTCCCACTTGGACTTCATGCCAGACATGTGTGTCTCCACACGGGACATGTGGGAGTCCAAGTGGGCATGATGGGCAGCCTGCTGCTGTTGAATGTCCTTGAGGATCCCCACTACCTGGCTGACCTCTCCGGTGCTATTCTGGTACGCATCTGCAATGCGTACCAGTTGTGGGTCATCATGCAGTCCAGACCGCTCTGCAAACAGCGACCTCTGCCTACCACCCCTCCCACCACCCCTGGCCACACATGCGGGACCTGTGGTGGCACGCACAGATGACCCTAGGCCCCCGTGGGGGTTGGTACTGGGGTTGTTGTCCGTTGCTTCCCGGGGGGCCGGGGTCCCTGTGCTGTTGTCATTCAGTGTCCTTGGTCTGTCCGTGTCGGCGGGGGTGGTCTGTGTGTTGGCAGATGTTGGAGGAGTGGGTGCAGGGGGTACAGATGGTGGTCCTGCTGGTGCTGCATGATGACTCACACCGGAGGGGCCAGGTAGGTCTTCGTCATCCGAGGAGGGCAGAGGCTGTTCCACACCAGAGAGCTCAGGGGCCACCGGAGCCTGGGACAGGGACTCCTCATCATCTGCTGCTGTGTCCCCATCATCACCTGTGTTTGGAAGAGACACACAATGTATGGTATGTTTCTACAGGCATCAATGGTTCAAACACATGACAGTTGTGACTGTACATCTGGATGCGTGCCTGTACATTGCATTGTCCTAAGTTGTCACAGCCAGAGGTTGATATTGTTGTAGCACATTGTCCTGCCAACCTGAAACATTTCAATGTGAATGTTGAGGTGTGTGCATGACCAGCTCATGTATTGATTGTCTGTACATGGCCATTGCTACTCAAGGGCCATCACGTGCCTGACACAGGTGTGTCATCCATGTCCACATTTGTCCTTTAACAGGGACATACGTGCAATTCCACTTAGGATATCTTTCAAGATTGGGTCATGTGTGGTGGCAGCTTTTGCCAGTCTTTGTGCATCACATTGGTGTGTCTGGACAAGATGGTCACAGTCCGGTATGCCTGGGATCTCTTGGGAGTATCTGTGTTGTTGTCTGGGTTCCTAGTTCACGTCTCATTTCATACAAGTGATGTTGTTAACGTAGCTAATGATGTTGTTGCTGAGTTTTGTACGTGCAAACGTGATTAATCTTGTCAATGTCCTCCATGGTGATAAGGATTGGGCACGGCAGCTCTCTGGCTTTTCCATTGTAATGACAGTGATGGCCAGTGGTGTGTGTTGCAGTTCTGCTGCTGTGAGTAGCATTTCTCCTCAAATGCAGTCCAGCTTGGTGCTTGTGTCTACAGTGTCTATGACAGTGAGTGGTGTGTTGTGTGAAGGATGCATATGTTGCCGAACGATGTGGGAGTGGAATGCAGATCACAACAGCAACTTGTGTGACTGACACCATGGTACAGTGTCCGGTATATTGGTGTGTCCATTGCATTCACTGTCAGGTGTCCCCTGTCAATGATGTCTCTGTGACTTCCTGTGTGTTTTGTGCTATGTAGTTTGTCTGATTCTCCACAGTTGTCATCTGCAAGTCACACCTTCACAGCCAGGCCAGGGGGCACCCATGGACACTGCATCCCCTGACAGTGTGTGTAAACATAGAGTTGCAATGGCTGTGAGTGTGTACGTGTTTGGGTTGGCCAGTGCATGGGTGTGAATTGCAGGCACATCATTTCTCATGCCCATGTGTCAGCCATCTTGCCAGGGCTTTTACTTTGGGAGTGACTGGTCCCACGTGTGCAATGTGTTTTTGCAGAGTAGGTGTGTGTATGGCCAGCATTGGTGGTATTTGGTTGACATCCGGACCTCCTTCTCCCCCCAGCCCAGTTATCCCACCATGAAGCATGCCACCCTTGCAGTGGGTGCAGGTTAACTCTCAGGATGTCAGTCAGTGGTGTCCTGTTGTTGGTTGGTGCACAGTTCCCAGCAGGGCCCTTTGATCCCCACAACAGAGCACCATTGTCAGACATCTTTGAAGTGGCTTTTCACTCCCTGTGAGGTGTGTATGCTTCAGTGTGAGCTTGACGGGCCATGCGGGTGGGGGATGTTGAGCTGTGACTACCACTCCCATCATGCTATTGCCTACACCCCCCTTCCCAGCATGCCCATACTTCCTTCCTTTTGACTCTGCTTCCCTGTGGGGTAGTGTGCCTGTGCTGACAGGATGGCTGACAGTGTTGTCCTGGCGTTTGTTTGGCTACAAGTCCCAAAAGTGTCCCTGTGCTTCACACAGCATAACCCAGTGTGGTAGTTCTTTGTGGGATATTTAATTAGAGTGTGAGGCAATGCATTCTCCCAGGTGAGTCGTGTGGAGTTTGTGTTAAGGGGGTGAGTGAGAAAAGCTGCTGGTAACTATGGTCAGAGCTGTCAGTCCTCCTTCCCACCCAGCCAGATATCCCACCATGGAACGTGCTTCCATTGCAGGGAGTGCAAGTTGGCTTTCAGGATGTCAGGCAGTGGTGTCCTGCTGTTGTTTTGAGCACAACACCCAGCAGGGGCTTGTTCTCCCCACAGCAGTACCCAGTGTCAGCCATCTTGTCAGTTCTTTTCCACTCCCTGTGATGTGAGCATGGTTCAGAGTGGTGTTGATGTGCCAATTGTGAGGGTGACCAATATCTGTGACTACAACTCCCATCATGCTATTGGCTACACTCACTTCACCAGCATACACACAATTCCTTCCTTTCAGTCAGCTTCCCTGTGAGGTGGTGTTCTAGTGGTGGCAAAATGTCTGACAGTGTTTGTTGGTTAGATTTGTGCCACTGCCTTGCTCTATTTGTTGTTAGGTTTGTACATGTCATGACACAGTTACATATCACTATGAGATGGCAGGTATTGTGTATGTCTGACTAGCATACACATCTTGGGATGATTATCTTTTGGTTACTGTGGCTTTGCTAACGGTGCATGGTTTCACTATCCCCTTTGACAGTGATGTGTGTGTATTGTCACACAATATTGGGTATATTGGTTGTGTACTCACCAGGCTCTGGGATGTCTGATAGTCCATGTACGCTCTCTGGTGGTAGGATGGCCCGCACCTTCTCCTCCCAGGACCTGAGGTATACTGGTTTGGCAGGAGGGCCACTGCTGGTGCGATGACTCAAGGCGTATTCCTTCTTGAGTAGGTCCTTGACCCTCCGGCGCACGTCATACCACCTGTTCTGGATGTCTTCCTTTGTGCGCAAACATGGTGATTGTACATTCACCCTGTCGACGATCCTCTCCCACATCTTGGTTTTCTGCGACATGGGGGTCTGTTGGACCAATGTACCAAACAACTGTGGCTCTACTCTTAGGATTTCATCTACCAGGACTTCCAATTCACTGTCTAGGAACTTTGGATTCTTCTTTGGGGGCATGGTGATGGGTGGTGGTGGGGATTGATGTGTGTGTGAGTGTGCAAGTGAGGGTGGGTGAGTCAGTTTTGCTGGGTGTATGTGAGGGTGCTATTAGGGAAGTGCTAATGGTGTGTGGCTTGTGTGATGGATGAGTTGTGAGTGTGTCTGTGGTTGCTGTCTGATGGTGTTCTGTGCTGGCAGGTCAGTTGAATTTGCAAAGGATCATGGTAGGGATTTTCCCAGTATTTATTGACTTTGTCATTGATTGTTTGGCCCTTTTTTTTGTATTTTTTCCTTTGTATTTTTTGGGCATGTAGGAGACGTTTTTCTGACCGAGTCGGACCCTGCAGTTGTCTCGTGCGAGCTTCTCCGAGTCTTTCACGCTGTCTTTCTGTTGGGTTTCATGTGCGGCGTACGCGTCGGTCGCGGAGTATTGGGTTGCTTCGGCTCCCTGTTTTCTATGCGTGTCGGTCGTACGGCTCGAGCTCCGTGCGACTCGGTCTGGTTTTACACGCATTGCATCGTACTGCGCGGGTCGGAGTTCGCGGGTACGTATCTGTCGGGTTCATTCCTGGTGCGTGTCGGTCGGTTCGATTTGCGTAGATTTTCCGGCCGGATGGCTGCTTTCCATGCGGTTCAGTCGTTTGGCTTGTGTTCCGTACGAGTCAGTCGTAATTCACATGCATAGCATCGTACTACGCGGATCGACAGCGCCGGTACGTGTCGGTCCGGCTACATTCGCGTACCGAGTCGGTCGGTACGTTTTCCGGCCGGAATCGGAATCGGCCCCTTAGTTGTAAAGTAGGAATTTTAATAAATATTAAGGAAAAGTAACTTTTGGAAAGTTACTTTTCCCTACTTGAAACTCTTGGAGCGTAATCTGCATTAGCTCTCCAGCAGTAGCCCAGTGGGTGATTAGCCCTAGTCAGGTATAAAAACTGCTCCCAGAGCCAAAACAATAGCTTGGGTGTCAGGAGCTGTTTCCTCTTCCCGTGGCAGGATGACCAGTACCCAGGAACTTAATTTACTTCAAAGTATCCTCCCTTGGCATATCCAAATGTTAGGTGATGCCTGAAGAGGTCCCAGGTTTTCTCCTCTCAGTAAGGCGGGCACAACTCAGTCAGGGGGACAGCTCCTATTACTGGTATGAAGTGATCACAGAGGAGGAGACTGCTCTTTACCATTGCCATACCTCTGGGTGGGCCCAAAGGCTCTGTACAAGGGAAACAAGGTTTCCCCATCTTGGATATTAGGAGTGGGGAACATTGTGGGATTGCTTTCAGTAACTGCTGCAAAAGAGGGTCGGGTAACCTTGGGAACTTGTACCCCATTGGTTAGGGAGGGACAAAGAGTTGCATCCTCCCACTAACTAGTGCCAGGCATAAAGGTGGCATCCCAAGGCACCCTCTTCAGAACACTTTCTGGACCTGCGGAAGAACAGAAGAGGGCTGGACCTGCTATCTCTGAGAAGAAGCCTGAAGGACTGTCTCTGCTCCCTCTTGTACCCAGGACAAAGAGGTGGATTCAATTTGTCAATTGGCTGACCTCCTGTGTGGCGACAGGGTTACCAAAACTGAAAGAGTCCTTCTCCTGAAGTTCCAAACTTACGAGTACCAACTGGACCTGACCTGGTCCCTGCTGGTGGCCTCTGCTGTATTGAGCTGTGAACCCAAAGTGTTGTTCTTGAGGTCTTGGGACACTTGGCTGTGGCTAACTGGACTTTTCCTACCATCCCTGAAAACCTGAGACTTAAAAAAAATGTGAACTTCAAGCCCTCTGGAGGAATGGGACAAACCACCCCAGCCCATCTGACCAAAATGTGACCTCACTGGGCTAAGAAATCAGGTTTCTATCACTTGTAGCTTCTCTGCAACAGCAAATCCCATTCAGTGGGCCCTCAGCAACAAGGTATCTAGCATCATGGAACTCGACATGAGATTCAGCTGCTGCCATCTCCTGCTGAATAAATCCAAGCTCCAAAAAAGACACTAATGGCTTTATTAGTATCTTGGTGGACGTCTTGCCGTTCCACCATGGGAACGGAGAAAATACCTCTGTACCCATAATGGATGGACTGCCCACCAAAGAGGGCCTGCCCGCTAAATTTATAAATGACCATCATGCAGCAGGTCATTTTTAAAGCATGGGCAGGAACTACCCTCACAGCAGTTCCTGTCAATGCAATCTGCTGTTTGGTGCAGGGCCATGGTCCTCGTGTACCGCACCTAGACTACTGACCTGGTCAGTGTGACTGCTCTCCCCCTGCGCAGCTCCACCACTAAGTGCTCCTCTGAGAGTCCTGTGCTCTCCGTTCTGCTGCAGGTTTGAGGCCCTCCTCCACCTGCATGCTCCTGCCTGTGCCTCATCCCTGGTGGTCCAGTGGGAGAGCACTCTGCTCTTCTGCTGTTCCGCCTCTCTTGGCTTTCTTCTGTGCCCTCTTTTCTATTTTTTGCTCTCTCTTTTCT
The DNA here is from genome assembly GCA_963921515.1 of Calotriton arnoldi. Lineage (NCBI taxonomy): Eukaryota > Metazoa > Chordata > Amphibia > Caudata > Salamandridae > Calotriton > Calotriton arnoldi. Next base: position 29,215 of record CAWUFW010021474.1, on the reverse strand, counting down.
CTTTTTGCTCTCTCTTTTCTCTTCTGGTTCTCTCTTTTCTCTTTTTGCTCTTTTTCCATTTTCACGCTCCCCACAGCTGCTGCCCCTCGGCCCCTCCCCTCTCCAGCATGTCCTTCCTGCTTCCGCCTCCCAGCTGACCACCCTCCCCTGACCCCTACTTAATGGCAGCCGCTGCGTGTCAAGAAGAGCTAGACCACTGACCTGGTCAGTGTGACTGCTCTCCCCCTGCGCAGCTCAACCACTAAGTGCTGCCGTGAGAGACCTGTGCTCTCAGTCATCGCACACAAACCACTGAACTGCATCCTCCTCAATGTGCGCTCCCTACACAAGCACACCATAGAAATCTGGGACCTCCTCAACACCAACGCGCCTGACGTCACCTTCCTCATGGAAACCTGGACCAACGCCAACTCCACTCCCGACATCGCAACTGCCATTCCCGACCGATACAAGATCCTGAGAAAAGACCGCCCCACCCGCCCAGTAGAAGGCATCGCCATCGTCCGCAAAAGCTCCCTCCGCATAACAACCACCGACCCAGACAACGCTGCGACCTTCATGGAACATCCCCACTTCCAGATCCAGGCCAACCCTAAAATAACTCTCCGCGGAACCCTCATCTACAGGTCGCCTGGCCCCCGCACTCCTTTCACCGACACCATCGCCGACCGCATCGCACCCCATGCCCTCACCTCCACAGACTACATACTACTTGGAGACCTAAACTTCCCCATAGACAACTATGACAACATCAACACCACCACCCTTCTAGAGAACCTCACCAAAATAGGACTAAAGCAACTCCTTCACTGCCCCCACGCACACAGCAGGACACACATTTGACCCTGTTTTTACAGATGGAAACAGTCTCCTACAGCCAGGCCACAGAACTCCTCTAGACAGACCACCACTGCATCCACTTCTCCTTCAGGAAACCAACCGTTGACAAGCACGCCCATCGCCGCCCCCACAGAAGCTGAAACAAAGTCACCGAAGACCAGCTCACCTCCGCCCTCACCAGCACCCCACTACCGACGACGCCTGATGCCAACACCGTAACACGCAATCTTCAACGCTGGATCACCAACTGCGCCGCCACCCTCACCCCCCTCAAGAAAGCCACAGGGCGACACATCAAGAAAGAAAGCTGGTTCACACCTGCACTCCAAGAATCCAAGCACTCCTGCCAACGACTCGAAAAGACATGGAGGAACAACAAAACCCCAGAAACACGTACCGCCTACAGAGCAGCCACCACAGCACATCACCACCTCATCAAAGCCACAAAAAAGAACTTCCTCCAAGACAGAATCTTCACCAAGGCCCACAGCTCCGAAGAACTCTTCTCCATCATCAAGGAATTCGCCAAACTGGCAGCGAAACAACAGACGTTCCACCCTCCCAAGACCTCTGAAACTGACTGAGCACCTTCTTTCACCTCAAGATTATGACGATCTATGACAACTTCGACAACCAAGACCTCTGCACCGCCCCAGCTCCCACCCCAGACAATGCCATCCAACAGACCTTGCTCATGTGGACCCCCCTCACGACAGAAGTCACCTTTTTTTCATTTAGTTATTTTTATCAATTATTTTATTGAATTACATTCATTCATGACAACATAACACATACAAAAGTACATCATATTGCTCTTACAGTACCCTGGACAGTTACACAGCATAATGTCTGTTATACAGCATAGAATAGTCATGAAGGGAGCAGGGCTTGGTCAGAAGATCAAACATCAGGTAAGGCATCAGGCGGCTGTTCACATTGACTTTTCAGCAAGTGTGCAGTAAAGGGAGCCCAAATGTCTTTAGGTCTAGACAGTACTGGAAGTTCCTCCGCATATTGGGATAACTGATCTCTACAATGTGTGATATCCACAAACCATTGCTGCAATTTGGGGACACCTCTGCCTTCCCAGTTTTGAGCCACTTTCCGTTTTGCTAATAAAAGTGCAACCGCCAGTAGTCTCTGGTTCTGTGGCTTTTAGTGTCCAATAAGTCCCAACAGACACACTTGTGGGGTGCAACCCACTGGTTCCAGGACCATATCAGATATTGCCTTGGTTACCTGTACCCAAAATTCATGCACTCTATCACAATACCACGCCAGGTGTATGAAATCCGCATCTGGCCCTTTGCATCGCTTACAGCTGGCCGACTCTCTCAAACCATATCTTTGCAGTTGCTTGGGCAAGTAGTACAGTTGTTGTATATATTTAAAATGGATAATATGCAAATTACAGTTAGCTGTTAAATATCTTGTTAAAGCGCAGCAGTATTCCCAGTCTTTCCCTGTTATGGGAGTGTCAAGCACCTCATTCCACCTCTCCATCCCTCTACTATGTTGTGGGGCAGTGTCTGCCTGCATTGCGTTATATAATCGAGCAATCAGTTTTGTGCAAGAGGACCTGGTGAGCATAGCCTGTAGCGGTTTCAGTGTCAGAGGTGCAATTGGGTGTAGTGCGTTTAGGGTTTTGAGGGCCTCTTTTAGTCTATAGTATGCAAATACCAATAACGGGGTACTGGTGTTACGGGCTTGGATGGCCTCCAAAGTAATGAACTTACCTTCTGGATATGCATCCCCCATGCTGACTATTCCTGAGTCTGCTAAAATAGAAAGTGCCTTAGGCTCTTGTGCCACAGAGATATCAGGGTGGTGCGCCAAAAGCAAAGCAGGGCTGTACAGTGGTAGCTTCCCCGCCCGTGCCGCCAGCGACTGCCAAGCCTTAACTGTGCAGCCAATCGTGCTCTTCCCCAACCCTATTAAGTGTGCTCGTGATAGCATAGCGGTTAGTGGTAACGGATATGCCCCATCTGCTTCTACTGCTACATTGGGGGAGGAAAGGCGGGGGATAGTGCCAGTAATGAGCAAAATGCGCTTGCGCACACAAGTAATATACATCCTCCCTGTATGTACGGCCTGGTAAGGACATCCCAGCGGCACCCTGGCTGTTTACCAGCCCACACCAACCTACTTAGAACAGAGCGCAAAGTAGCAAAAAAAGCTTTAGACATATTGAGTGGGACATTAGTGAATAAATAAAGAAATCTCGGAAGAACCACAATTTTTAAAACCGCCACCCTGTCCGACAATGACAAAGGAAGTTTAATCCAGCGCTCAAATTGTTCCTCCAATTTCACCAATGCGTGGCCAAAGTTTTCTTTCAGAACAATTTCGGGGTCCCTATGAATTCAAACCTCCAGATATTTGACTGGTTCAATGCACCATTCAAGCGGGAAATCCAGCTCATAGGGCACCATACCAGATGCCAGTGGAAAAATGGTTGATTTATCCCAGTTTATACTGAGACCTGAGAGGCGTCCGTATGTAATAAATTCCCATATTAAAATGTTTAGGTGCTCTTCCGGATTGCGGACTCAAAGCACTATATCGTCCGCGTATATCGATATGGCCAGCGGATGTTGCCGAAACCTCAGTGCCACATCCGCATTTCTCTGATGCACTCTACATGCCAGGAGCTTCAACACAAGGGCGAACAGTAGCGGAGATACCGGTCATCCCTGACGCGTTCCTCTACATATTGGGATGAGTGCGGTGAGGCAATTATTGATACGAACCCTGGCTACCGGGCCTGTATATAATAATCTTATCCACTGCGTAAATGCATACATCATCCACATGCGATGCAGCACATCAAACAAAAACTTCCACTGTATGGAGTCAAATGCCTTGGCTGCATCTAAAAGCACAGCCGCAGCTCTGTCATCTGGATCAAGTTGATGCAGAATGGCAAACAGCGTTCGCAAATTGTGGGTGGTGGAACGGGCCGGGACAAACCCTGACTGGTCTGGGAGTACCAAAGCCAGAAGCAACGGGCGCAGTCTTGACGCTATAACTTTAGCAATGATTTTTGTGTAGATATTCAGAAGTGAAAGTGGCCTATACGATTCACATCTCGCCGGATGTTTGCCGGGTTTCAATAAAGTAACCAATAGTGCTTTGCGCAACGTTGGGGGGAGCCGATTGACCTCATAAGCTTCAACATACATCTTATGTAAGTGCAGTGCTAGCAAATCTGAGTATGTTTTATAAAATTCACCAGGCAACCCATCGCTACCTGACGCCTTACCACCAGGCAACGCTTGAATGGCCTCCTTCACTTCCTCCACCGTAATTGGTTGCTCTAGGAATTCCCATTGCCCCAAGGACAACAAAGCGAGCACAATTTCCTCAAAATAGGCAAGTGTATCGTCCCCAGTAGCAGCCTCTCTGGGACCATATAATTCGGAATAGTAGTCTACAAATTTACTTAATATTTCAGGCGTGTAGTAGCTTTTTGTCCAATCCTGGCGTTCTAACTCTGTGATGAACTCTTGTGCATGCGGTGCCCTGATCTTAGAGGCCAGACTACGGCCCGGTCTCCCACCCTCACCATAGGCTCTAGCCACCCAGCGCCAAGACAGATGTTTTATTTCTTGATCGGCTGTCTCATTATATTCTGTAATCAGTTCCCTAATTTCTGCCAAGGTTTCTATGCTATGGTTCTCCTCGTACTGCCTTTCCAGCCCCGCTAGTGTGTTCTCAATCACTTGCATCCTGGAACTTAAATCCCTCAGCACACCCGCCTGCAATCCAATGCATGCCCCCCGTATTGTTGCCTTAAAGGCTTTCCAGAGTGTGCCGGCTCCCTCCACCGTGCCCTCATTGTCCAAAATGTAATGAATAATAGCCTTCCGCTCCCCCTCTTTGAATATGGAGTCCAGCAACGACGACGCCTGCAGTCGCCACTGGAATGAGTGGGCCAGATGTGGGGGGATCCCCAGATCTAACACCACAGGTGAGTGATCTGACAGAGTACATGGAAGATGTGCAACCTCACTCACCCATGGAGCTATCGCCTCCGAGATAAGCCAATAATCCAATCTGGACCATGGTTTATGTACTGAGGAGACATGTGTGCCCTCCCGTGCCAACCGAAATTGCGCTCTCCAGATATCACACAACTCATAAGTGTGCATAATTTCATGAATAGCATGTGCTGAACGTTTGCCCTGCCACTCCGTTACCACACTGCGGTCTATGTCAGGATCTAAGTAGGTGTTTAGATCCCCCCAAATTATTAGTTCTGGTTGGAGGGCATTTAGTTTACTCTCCAATCTACTATAAAACTTGGGGTCGTCAATATTTGGCCCATATGTCATGAGAACAGTAATTCTCTTTCCACAGAGGTTCCCCTGTATGAGTGTAAAGCAGCCTATGTCATCCGATTCAGGATGGGTACGCGAAAAAAGTGTACCCCTTTTCACTAAGATCATCACCCCCCCTAGCATATGATGAATATGAGAATGCCGCTCGCACCACTGCCCATTTAGTCTCTACCCGCTGCTCACCTATTCTCGTGAGATGGGTCTCTTGCAGTAGTGCCAGATGAACTTGGTGCCTAGCTAAATAGACCAGCACCTGTCTGATTTCTTTAGGGTTATTCAGCCCTCTGACATTCCAAGTCATAAATCTGACCTTCTCTAGCATTGATCTTTCGAACTCTTGACCTGATGCCAGCTCCTCCCTAGTAACTCGTTCAACTGTACCTGCGTGAAACATTTGATTGCGTGCCCATGATGTACTATGCATGAACCATACAGCAAACAGCCCTCTATCCCCCTCCCACTTTGGCATCCCAATCATGCCAAAGACAATCCCCAGTTAACATAACATCAAGAAACAGTCAAATCATCCAGCAAACACTGAAATAACCCACCTTTGGGAGACTTAATTACAACAAATATGGGGTATTCTCTGGTTGGGGGCAGCAAGGAGCCGTACATCCCACCCGCAGCATGGGGTGGCCAGAAATACCATTGTGGGTATGAATCAGCCTATTGCTTAGCATACGTCCTCTTCAAAAGGGGATTAAATGCTCTGACCTTGCCTCCTATGCAGATACACCTTCCAGAGGAGCTACAACAGTACAAAAAGAACCACTGTGATTACAAGACAATATATCAACGCATAACAGTATCCCCCCGAATACCCCACAAGCAGTTCCACTGTTAGCCTTCTCGGCTGCAACATGCTGTAACACATTGCAACAACAAGCATTTTACCTTTGCCACAGTACACAGTAGGAGATTTCCACATTACCCCCAATACCAAACTACTGCAGCCAGGGGGGGGAGTACAGATAGTCAATCAATTCCATCCGCAAGGGCGATGCTATGGTGACCCAAGCAGAAGTCCATGCCAACCTGTTACGGCAGTTCATGTGATAACCTGACCCTGTTTGGCTGTCTCGCCAGGTCCGTGGTTATTCCGAGCGTGCAGGAGATGGTGATCGCCTTGGAATTGGTTGGTTACGTTGCAGATGTTTCAGGAATTCTGTAACTGCGCTCGGCGTAGTGAAGATCTTTATTTTGCCCTCATGTGGGATTCGTAGATGAGCAGGGTACATCATCGCATATGGTATGTCTGCGGCGCAAAGTTTCTTCTTGACCATTACAAAATCTCTGCGGGCCGTCTGAACTGCGACAGTAAGTCCGGGAAAAAAGCTACCTCGTTCCCTTGATAGCTGGTGCTCTGCTTTTCCCGTGCCAGTCACAAAACTGTCACGATCACAATAGTTTAAGAGCCTGGCTATGATGGACCTGGGGGGAACCCCCCGTGGCGGTCTGGGGCCAAGTGATCGGTGCGTTCTCTTGATGATTAGGACCAGGGAGAGATGCTTGGGCCAAAGAATTCCTTCAGCATCGCTTCAATATAGTCCTCTAAGCGGCCCATGTTAGTGCTTTCTGGGACCCCCATGATTCGGAGATTATTGCACCGAGAGCGCGCCTCCAAATCTTCATTTTTTACTCTTATAACTTCCAGGATCTTTTCCATGTCTCTGCACTTGCCTGCTGTCTCATGGGATTTATCCTCCACCGTGGAAATGCGAGCCCCCTGTTTATCCAACTTGGCAGCCATGTTGTCCATATGCAACGTTAGCGTGTTGATCTTGCCATCTATGCCCTGGAGGCTCTGCTGCATTGCCAACAATGTGGACTCTAATGGAGGTGTGCTCAACTGTCTGACCTCCATTTCCGTGTCTGAATGTGTCGACGCAGGACGCGCCGAGCGACAAGATTCAATAGTTAATCGTGACTGCTGTTTATCGGTTTTGCCCATGTTTGCAGATCGCTCAAAAGTAACTGGCAAGCAACTAGTTGTTAGCCCCCTATTTTCCAGAAGCCAATGAAGGCCGCACCTCACTCGCGGCACTTAGCAACTCCTACTACCACCAAGCTCATGCACCCCACTTTAGCACAGCAGTAGATCTTGTGGTTTCCTTGATTGAAGCGGCTGCCTCTCCCTATGACTTTCCACTAGTCCGTCAGGCAAAGGCTACTGTAGGTGGCAGGGCAGTGGGGGAAGTGCACCTCGTGATCCCGGCTGCAGCAGTGACCACCAGGTCATACAAGGCCCCTGGTAGACTCCCGTCTCTTACGACCAAAAAGGTCACTGAGGCAGGGGGACACTGCGCTGTTTTCGTCATGCACACAGGGGGCCTGCAATCCACAGCAGCTGTCACACATGCCCCTCAGAGACCAGCACACAGTCACTGAAGACTCACCCGAGCCCCCACAGCACCGCAACAGGACTCCCTCTCGTCACCTTCAAACAGATCTCCTTTCTAGGGTCTGACGCGATTCCTACACCGGGCTGACACACGTCACATGCGCTGGTGGTGTGAAGGAGGCAGCAACCCCTGCTTCTCCAGTCCACCGCTCTGCCGCAGCGTTACACCGCACCCCGGCCAGGAGCTGCGATACCAGTGCTTTCTTATTTATCGCACGTCCTTGCAATGCGGGCTGGGCGCCAGTCCCAGACACCCCCAGGGTACTCGGCAGCCAACGCCGCACAATTCCCACCTTGCAACGTTGCAGGTCCCACTCTGACCCGGCGCGTAGATGCTGAGCAACGCATGTGCCCAGCTACCAGGACAGCCTATTCCACTCGCAGGATTCATGACCTTAGACTCTGCTGTTATTGCTCTGGACCACCATCTTGGATCACTGCAGGTGATTGTGTAGCGTCCTGAAGCCTCGCAATCCGACTTTAATTTCGGCGTTCAGCACCACATTTAAGGTCTATCTTCCTCTTCTCTGCCACACTGCATGGTACCAAGGTCTATGGCCGCTGAGTAGTACCTCTTCCGCAGATTACTGATGGATTATTGATTCCGGCCCGCAGAGCTGCACTAAAGTGTGGCAATCTAGCTCCCCCCCCCATGACAGAAGACACCTTAATGACCATGAAGAGCATCCATTCTGAAGCACCCTCAGACCTCTGCCCACCCAACATCTTCCACAAAGCAGCCACAGCCAGCGCACCCAAGCTACGCCAGACGATTAACCGCTCCCTCGAAACCACCACATTCCCCAATGACTGAAAACACGCCGAAGTCAATCCCCTCCTGAAGAAACCCTCTGCAGTTCCGACGGACCTCAAGAACTTCAGGCCCATCTCCCTGCTCCCATTCGCAGCCAAAGTCATCAAAACGGCCGTCAACACCCAGCTAGCAAACTTCATCGAAGCCAACAACGTTCTGGACATCGCACAATCCGGATTCCGCAATAATCACAGCACAGAGACCGCCCTACTCACCGCCACCGACGACATCCGCTCCCTCCTTGACCAGGGCCAAATGGAAGCCCTCATCCTCTTGGACCTCTCAGCTGCCTTCAACACCATCTCCCACCACACACTAACCACCAGACTACATGACGCTGGCATCTGCAGAAAGGCCCTTGACTGGATATGCTCATTTCTCACAGGCAGAACTCAGCGAGTCAGAATCCCGCTTTCCCTCTCGGAACCAACAGAGACCAGATGTGGAGTGCCCCGGGCATCCTCCTTCAGCCCCACCCTCTTCAACATCTACATGGCCCCCCTTGCAACCATCGTCAGAAACCGCATGCTCAACATAGTCTCCTACGCCGACGACACCCAGCTCATCCTCTCACTCACCAAAGAGCCCAACATCACCAGGCACAACTTCCAAGAAGGGATGAAAGCCGTCACCACCTGGATGAAGAGGAGCTGCCTGAAACTCAACTCAGAGAAAACAGAAGTTCTCATACTTGGCTCCACCCCTTCTGCGTTTGACGACACCTGGTGGCCCTCCCACCCCCGGAAACCCCCCCACCCCGATGGACCATGCACAAAACTTTGGCATCATACTAGACTCAGTGCTCATGATGAACCGCCAGATCAACGCCCTATCCTCGGCATGCTTCAACACCCTCCGCGTACTCCAAAAACATTCAGATGGATCTCAACCGAATCCAGAAAAACGGTCATGCACGTCCTCATCAGCAGCAAACTGGACTATGACAACGCTCTCTATGCCGGAATCAACAAGAAACTACTTCACAAGCTCCAGACCGTCATGAACGCCGTAGCCAGATTAGTCCTAGACATACCCCGCCACCACCAAATCACCCAACACCTCCGCAATCTCCACTGGCTCCCCATAGAAGGAAGAATAACCTTCAAGTCCTCACCCACGATTACAAGGCCCTCCACAACATCGGACCATCATACCTAAACGACCGCTTCCATGCACCCAAGAGACACCTCCGATCAGCTGACCACTCTCTGGCACCATCCCACGAATCTTCAAGACCAGAATGAGAGGGAAGTCCTTCCCCTCCCTTGCAGCCAAGGCCTGGACAACCTCCCACTCCTCCTCTGGCAAACCCCCACACTGCCCCAGGTCAGGAAAGACCTCAAGACCTGGTTCTTCGGATGACCCCAGAACGCTATGGAGTCACCCCCCCTTAGACACTTGAGACCCTCGCAGGTGAGTAGCTGCGCTCTATAAACCCCTGATAGATTGATTGACCTAGTTCCCAGTCTAACACAGCCATTGACTACCATTGGTGCTTTGCACATTTCTGCGCTATTTTTACTTAAAACTTACAAAAAATCATATTTCAGCTTATTGGATTTATGTTGTTGTGTTGTCATTTAACTCCTTACATTTTACTCTATTTTTCTAATTCAGTTCGGGATTTTTATTGTTTGAAGTTTTTACTTTATTACTATTTTGGTACTGCATAAATACTTGACATACTGCCCTAAGTTAAGCCTGTCTGTTTTGTGCCATAGCTGCCAGGGGGGTTGAGCTCAGGTTAATTTAGCAACTTTAAGGGTACACTCTGACAACATTTGTGATTATTCCTTGAGGTGGGTAGTCACCCATCTCTAGTAATAATCAAGTGATTGCTGGTTTACAGAGCTTGTCTCAATCAGCCTATAATTGATTTGAGTATGTTTTGTGGCTATATTTACTTAATCTTAGAAACTACCAGGAGGAGATTAAAGAAGCTCAAACCAAAGATTTGTTTCTAATATCATTACAGCCTTGAATTTCACAAGAGTTCTTTCTGGTGGTCAGGTGCCTACTTCAACCAGCTTGCTGCATGCCTATAACTTCCCAATTGGAATATAATGTGAATTTTGAGCTGTTTTTCCCCACAGAGGTTAAAGGTTTCCACACTTGTCTTTATGTCCTGGATTCCCCTTCCAGCTGTTTTCTTTTTCTTCAGACAACAATTATATTTTGCTCTTGGATTTTACTCCTCATTCCCTGAAAAACTCTGGACCAGCACTTTTTTTGCCATTAAATCTAGTTCTTTTGACCACTCTCCTGCTCACATTCTTCACCTGGCAGCTTACACCATCAGCCTTGCTCCAAGGGATCTGTGAAGTCTTTCCAAAAATTACAGTCAGCTAATCCTACCATCTTCAGCCTACATTAATCTCATTGCTAATCACCAGCTCTTCACCAGCTTAATACTATCAAGATGGTGTAGCCGCCTTGATCCCTTTGGAATTTCCATGGGCTTAAACTCATGTCATGGTAAACTCTTTACTCTATATGGCCAGCATCAGGTAAAAAGTCTTAGAGCCTCATTTAGTGTTTTGTTGATGAAATACTCCATCACAAATGTTGTGGATATCCCATCCACCGTATTAGAAGTTAATTTATAGCCTGTGGCACTTGTAATATGGTGGGCAAGATATCTGTTCAATCAATCAATCAATCTGGGGTTTTTGTTACATTATAAAGAAGAATTCCATCTGCCAGACTGTCAATAAGACCCTAAGTCTGGCTATATTACCACACTGGGGGCCAGTTTACCAACATTTTGCAGCATGGTTGTACCACTTTTGTGGCCCAGCCACAATCTACAACGTTACTAGATATTAACAAAGCCTGTCAAAGGGCTATTTATGCTGCCTTGCTCGGCTTTGTAAAGAAATGTAATGCAACGCAGCAGCTTGTGCTGCCTTGCATTACATTTCGTACTGAGAGGCATTCCATGGGTAGAGAATGGATGTTCCCATGCGTTAACCCATCGATTTCATGCAATTCCAGATTACAAAGGTTTGTAAACCTGGGATTGCATGAAATCGCTATGCCTCCCAGAGGACGGCGCAACAAAGATAAAAATCTTTTTTTCTCCTCGTTGTTTCCTCTTGCTATGTGTGCTGCATTCTAAGGATAGAGGAAAATGCCTCGAGGGATTGTTTTTGTGCAGGAAGGTATGCCTTCCTGCATGCAAACAATTCTCCTTGTAATGCATGTGCCCTTGTACCGTGGTGCATCAGCACAGAGAGGGAGCAGGATTGCACCATATTTTAGTAAACATGGCGCATTTCTGCTCTCTCCATTTGACGCAGCACAACAAGTTGTCTTGCTGCACTGCGCTGTGCCAAATAATAGTAAATCTGGGCCTTGCCACCTTGCCATTCTAGTCGTCTTTGGACCTCTGGGTTGAGGACTCCTGAGTGATACACCTCTAATTCAAACACTATTCAAACTCTATGTATCACCATTGGCCTCCTCCATTAGGTCCTTTGACCTTTCCTTTATGGCCTATGCAAATTACAGTCAGATGGCCTCAATCGTCATACCACATTTTCAGAACTATACGTCAGCAGGCAGTGGGTGGATGACTATCAATTTATTAAAATGTAATGAAGATGTGGCCATGTGTTGATTTGTCCATCTCCCTGTTACAGTTGTTAATCAATCTTGCTCTTTCTGCATATGGAGGAATTACATGCACTTCCAGGGTCTTGGACAAGACATTACTGATAACATTTCTTGAGGCATATATTGCCTTGTCATGTTGAAGGAATGATAAATACTCCAATTCTATTATTTTATATCTTTACAGTGCAGGAAAGAGAGACTGAGTAGATAAAGGTAATAATGTGGAGAAGTCTTACTTCGGCAGCTCTGCATGTGTGTATGGAAACACATAAAGTACTCCTAGATGTACATGATCATTGAATTTAGGATAGCTCTCTGAGCGGTTTCCTAGCAATACTTCCAGGTCATTGCAGTGAACCAGATGCCAAAAGGTGTAAGAGGCACAGGACTTTTGCATGGAGTGAATGGTCTTTCTCAGTGTTGCACTGCAGGTGTGGCATTATATCTGAAATGCAGATATTAAATCTGGGTATTTTGTGCATTTTCCCTTTTATTTGTTTGAATAATGTCATCCAGTTTTGAATAATCACTTTTCCTTTGAATTGCACTATTGTGACCCGGCTACTATACGACCAATGGTAAAATAATTAAATGTTAACATATATTTCAGGAAGATTGATGAATATTTTAAATGCCGTATTGTTAATGGCATTGGAGGAGACTGAAATTGCTTTGGTCGAAATTGAATTAACTCACACAGATAGGGGCATATTTACAAGTACCTTTGCATCAAACTGAGATTTATAAAGCCATGCAAGGCCATCTTGCGTGTCCCTGAGTGGCTTCATCAATCTCGAGTATTTCAACGCAGCGCAAATTGCTGTGTTGCCTTACTCTACGTAAGGGAGGGGTTTCCATGGGTGTTCCAAATCAAACTCCATAGATTTTGATGCATTCTCAGATTTACCAGAAGTGGTGGACCTGGGAATGAGCCAAAAATCTACGCCTTTCCAGGTGGGGCCTAACAAGGAGAAATGTGTTTATTTCTCCTTTTGTTTACTCTTTCTATGTATGCCTCATTCTGAAGCACACGTAGAAAGAGGAAAAAGCCTCTGGGGATTGTTTATGTGCAGGAAGGTGGCAATCCTCCTTACAACGCACTGTGCAAGGGTGTCTGCATTAGCGCTAGACAGCCAAAAGGGTGCCAGTGCAGAAGAAAAGGCATGGATGCACCATATTGCCTTAAATACAGTGCCTTCCTGCCCTTTCTCTTTCACGCGGTGCAGTGCAGCAAAGTGATTTGCTGCACTGCATGACTTCGCCATAAATATGGCCCAAATTGTATAAACACTACCACATACAGTGGTATCAGCAAAAACATTATCACAAATTATTTATTGTTGAACATACTACTGCTATTCTTATTTAGGCAATAAACATTGGATTTTGTTTAGGGCGAATAAAATGGCATATTTTGTGCATGCATAAAATGGGGAACACTCACAATGTTAGCATATTAAGTGTGGGCGGTAGCCTGTGTGAAAATCTGGTTGTATCTGAGATTAAGATTCCATGAAAAAAATTAAAAGTGTAAATTACTCAAAATTGTAAAATATCTTTGTGAATCAGCCCCCTAGAGTTTATGACATCCCCACAATAACTCCTAAACTGAACAATAAACATAAGGTGGCCAAGTGTTCTTGCAACTACTGTTGAACATTTTAAAACTAAACAATCATGCAAATATTCGACTATTATGAATGGCTTTTGCATGGGCTTGATTACCACACCTTCATGGCATATTGGCAAAACAGAAGAACATGCTAGAAACGTGCATTCGAAGGAACCACAGTTATTCACTTGTTGCATTTTTAACAACACGTGTTTTCATAATGAAAGGTCTTCTGCATTGAAAAAACATGATATTCACAATACCCAGTTTAGCTATTCCGGAAAGACCCTTGGGGATAGCAGAGAGCTAGATGTCACAGGAATTGTGCTAAAGTACTTGTCAACATCACTATGATTATCAGCTAAAGTTGTTTTTAACTTTCATCCATGTTAGACCTGTAAGTACCTCTGTGCTGGGAAGGTCCCATTACTTTCATCATATACTCTTAGTGCTCCACATTCTTCATATTTTGAGTTGGGGGATATGGTTCCAGCCAATGCTGCCCCTCAATTTACTCAACTGTGTTTGTTGGACTGGGACTTGACTACAGCATTTCTACATGTGGACTGTGGTCAGGCTGCACAGAAACTACAGGGGTATGAGATGCATGTGAATTATTTCACAATGTCATGGCTGTTATCTGGTCTGCTCTGGTGATTATAGGCACCTTTGATGTATCTGTTGTAATTACGCATGGGCACACAAATGGTGAAACACGGAGACGCGTTCAGGAGATTTTACATGGAGAGCACCAAATCTGGGAGCTTGATTTTGACTAGACATGTATATGCGCCAGAGCTGTATAGTGCTGAAATTCATAATTGATTTTGATTTTTTGGCGTAGATGCCCCTGACGAAGGGTCCATGACCCGAAATGAATTGGGCAGGATTTGAACATTTGGAGATCTATGAGAAATGTTTATCATGTATTGAAAACTTTGATGGGAATGGCCACAAAAGATTAACAGATTTACAAAGACGTGTGAATAAACACAGATATCAATGAAGAAAATTCACAAAGTAATGTTTTAATTTCAAAAGGAATTTGAGAAGTCATGGTGAACAAAACCTTTTAGTTTTGAAGTTAAGTGCAACCAGAAGCAGAAAGTGGGGTTCCACTTCCAGCACATAGTTACATTGTTCTTATTGTACAAAATGGTAGACATTGCACTGATTACCTGATACACACACAGAATAAACTTAACATAACATTTGAGAATATAAAATCAAGTACTGAAATTGGAGTGCACTGCAGGAACACAGTTGGGTTTTGATACAGTCTCAGTTTTACTGGCGCGCACCCGTAAGATGTCTTTTGAAGAAATTGCTCAACTCACTCAAACAAAGCAGAAACATTAACAAAGCAGAAACATTAACATCTTCAACAGAAGCAGCCAAGGAAATGTATCATCTAATACAGGATGTCAGAGAATACAGCTTTCAAACTAACATGACTGCACAGTTACTAAAACATCTGGAATATTTATCTCGAGAAAAAGTTATTCATAGGCTACACGCCACAACATTCACACAATATCATAAAGCTAAAAGAATTCCAAGAGGATTACGCATAGCTCTGAAACCAATGTTGTTTTAATCGAATAAAGTGTTTATGGAGAAATGGTATTCTATACTAAATAAATGCTCTTTAGATCTGATCTTATTCATAATTAAGGAACTTTCAAACATACTAAAAACACTAAAGGAAGAAATTCATAATATCAAGGAGGAACTCTTTAAAAAATACACAGATGATGAGTGGAAAAATGTATTGGAAGATATCAACAAAAAAATAGAGAGTTACACAAAAGAAATTCACGAACGTAAAATCAAAAAATTCCGTAGAGACACAATTGATTATAAGCTCGATGAAATCTATACATAGGCTGAGGTATACACACAAAATAGGTGGCAAAGACATCAGAAAGCTGGCTCCTCGGAAGAAAGCATAGTCGAAGATACTAACACTGTGACTAACAGCCCAACTATGATAAAACACACTGCTGTATCAATGCAACCATCAACAAGCATTGACGGACAAAAGGCATATAAAGTGGCTTTTTTAGCCATAAGCCAGGCAGCTAACAATCAACCAGACAAAAACATGGAAAAACAAGGAGGAGCCAAAGAAACAGAACAAGAAAAGTAAAAGTCAAAGAGAACTCTACGCAGCAAGACCAAAACCTAGTAGTAAATATCTCAAAGATTCATTTGAGAAAAGCTCAAACAGCACCCTAAATAAAGGTACTTCATTGTTCCATCTTACAACAGCAATGCGATTGAAAGTGAAATTTCTATATTCGAATTCAGGAGGTTAATTTGACTTAAGTTCTTCTTCAGTACTTCGGAGCCACCCATGACCATTCAATAAACACCTGAATACAAAGAATTTAAATCAAAAAGTAAATATCTTTCTCCTATGTCGCATAAAGCCATAGATGCATTTGAAAGATTGGTCAAAAAGGATATCAATTCCATTAGATTTGAGGACAAAGGATCTAAAAATCTCACCATAAATGAATGGAGTACATTACAAGCATTAGCTAATGAAAACAATATCACTTTTCAACCAGCAGACAAAGGTGGGGCACTGGTGGTAATGGACACGGATTTCTATGAGTTGCAAGTGCATGCCAATGATCCTAAAACATACTTGCTTTTGGAGAGCGATCCTACTCAGTCGTTTCAAACTACTCTGCAACAAATCTTAAAGAAGGCCACTGAGACTGAATGGATAAACGAACACACTCAAAACTATCTATCTACCAAATATCCACGCAGACCACATCTATACATGTTACCCAAGATACATAAACATCTCACCAATCCACCCTTTCGACCCATAGTATCTGCTTGTGGATCCATTTCTGAACCCATAGGGAGATACATGGATTCCTTTCTACAACTCATTGTGCAACAAAGCCAATCATTCATAAAATATACCACAGACTTCATCAACACTATTACTCAACTACCCACAGTTAATATTGATGAATGGTGGCTATGCACCATAGATGTGAGTTCCTTATACAGATCAATCCCACACCATGAAGGTTTGGAGGCAGTGGAATGGCTCTATAAAATCAAGAGGCAATAGGTGCCAACAATATCTTCTGGCTGGAACTTGTACATTTTGCCCTTTTTTAAATTTATTTCCAGTGGCAAAATAATTTTTATTTGCAATGTAACAGCTTTGCTGGAGCTCCATCATATGCAATATTGTTTTGGCAAAATTTGAGAATGATCATGTATTACACCAGGAGCAGTGGCAACAATACCTAGTAACATACAGAAGATTCATTGATGACAGTTTTCTTATTTGGAAGGGTAATCGAAACACACTTGAACAGAACATAATCAGATTAAATCAGTGTAATGATCACATAAAATTCACACACCAGATTGAAAAACTATGTATTTCTTTCTTGGATGTATCCATACAAATCACTCCTACAGGGATCAATACGAATGCATAAACCAAAACCACAGACAGAAATATCAGTTTACACCACCAAAGCTTTCAACGACTGGCCCTGAAACAATATCTACCTTACTCACAATTCATCAGACTAAAGAGAATTATTTCGGATCCTCAGGACTTAGCTACAGCAGACGATGAATTCATCAAGAGATTTACACAACGGAGTTATCCACCAAGGGTGATCCAAGCATCTCTGAATCGAGTAGCGCAATTGGACAGAACGCAATTGTTAACTAAAACTACAAGGAAGGAAATCAAAGCCATGGTCTGTGTACTGAAATATTCAACAAAAGCCAACAGCATCAAAAGAATAATCAATAAGCATTGGGAAATTATTCAAAACGAACCAGATTTAAAGGGTTTATTCCCCAGAAACCAATGTTCACTTATAACCGTTCTAAAAATCTCAAGGAATTGTTATCTAGCGGAAAAAGTACAGCAAAAACTCAATACAAAGGCATGCAGCGATGCTTGTATTGCACACATTGTAACAACTTAATGACAGGTAACTCCCTGACTCATCCTACTAAAGTGAAAACAATTTAATTACAACATTCCAGCACTTGCGACACCAAAAATGTCATATATGCCCTGAAGTGTCCTTGCGGTAAAATGTACATTGGAAAGACTGAGAGAAAAATCAAAACACGAATAACAGAACATAAAAGCAATATTCAAATTCAAAACAAACATTCAAGTGTAGCTATGCATTGGCTTTAAGCAGGGCCTAACATAGCTCAACTACAATTCACTATCTTGGATGCAGTCACCATGAAACCAGATATAGATGTGCAAAAACAACTAGCCCAGACAGAATTCTATTGGATTCAAAAATTGTAAACTATGCAACACACAGGGATGAATGACAAATTAGAATATACGTGTTTTTTATAATCCATTGAGGTTCAGTTACACACATGACTCATTCCACTACCGCAAAATTGTAGATGTTGTGATTATTTTTACACTGTTGTATTATCTCTATGGGGTTGTATTATCTTTTATCTTTTTCCATCATCTTGATTGGTACGATTCAGTCATTATATACTATGGCAGACTCTATTCCTTTTTTTTCAGATGTTGGATGGAATGCAGAGCAAATCAAACATTCACCCCCAGTCAAGAGATCTGGGTTAAATCCATTGTTCCTTTGCTCACCATGCCACCCCAGTGTAGACCCAGCCATATGCAAATCAGTCTTGACCCTGTGCCTCATAGGAACAGTCCAGCCCGAACTGCCAAACCAGGTCCTCCCTGGACCGGAAACAAGCATCCTGGGACCGGTTTCGGGGCATTACCCCTCATCAGCCAGGCTAGCTTGAATACAGTGGCACAGTGAGCCCGGGACCCACTTCTGGGCATACCCGGCGCACTTCGGGCGAGAAAGAAAATGACACACAGATGATGGCAGAATGCAGAGCAAATCAAACATTCACCCCCAGTCAAGAGATCTGGGTTAAAGCCATTGCTCTTTTGCTCACCATGCCACCCCAGTTTACACCTGGCCATATGCAAATCAGTCTTGACCATGTGACTCATGGCAACAGTCCAGCCCGAACTGCCAAGCCGGGTCCTCCCTGGACCGGAAACAAGCATCCTGAGACCGGTTTTGGGGCATCACCCAATATCAGCCAGGTTAGCATGAATCCAGTGGCACAGTGAGCCCGGGACCCATGTCTGGGCATTGCCGTCGCACTTAAGGTGAGAAAGCAAAAGACGCACAGATGATGGACGGAATGCAGAGCAAATCAAACATTCACCCCAGTCAAGAGATTTGTGTTAAATCCATTGTTCTTTCGCTCACCATGCCCCCCAGTTTAGACCCAGCCATATGCAAATCAGTTTGGACCCTGTGCCTCATGGGAACAGTCCAGCCCGAACTGCCAAGCCAGGTCTTCCCTGGACCGGAAACAAACATCCTAGGACCGGTTTCGGGGCATCACCCCTCATCAGCCAGGCTAGCTTGAATACAGTGGAACAGTGAGCCCGGGACCCTACGCATCTCAGACGCAGATCCATACAACGCTCTGCAAACCAAGATTTAAGGTATCCTGTTCAGTGGGCCTAACTGGGTCCCTGTAGCTCGCCTATGGTCTATCATGGAGGCCCTGAACTTGTGACTTTGTCCTGATCCGGCATGACCAGTTATCTACAGTGAGTGTTCGCTTGGAACTAATTTATAAACACAATATGATTACACAGAATTCTGTGCAGACCTAATCTGTATAAAGATAATTGCAATGGAATAGATATGTATTCTGTGGGAACATAATCTTTTCACAAGCTGGAAAATTGTACTGACCACCAGTATGCCATCACTTCTTCATCCAATTTGGTTTAGCCGAACCAAAGGTTTTATTTAAAAACACATAAGCAAGGATTCCCATCACAGGTATCAAAAAGTGAGTGGTGAGAAGATTTAGGGAAGCACCCCAAGTGAAAAAAACAGAGCCAGAGAAAGAAAAAATTTGACCATTTGAGTGAGTATAAACAGTAAATCGGTTTCTCTAAGAAGACAGCCACTCCTGTCAGAAATGATAAGTCACAAAGGGTAGGTACACAATATGTTTCTTGTACACAACTATGGTCTGTCTCTTATTATTGTCGATGAAGTTTTGATTCTAATAACGGATGTTAGGGTCTCATCAGGACTGAAGGATAACCTGGAGGTACTTACAGGGTATTAGTAATTAGTCTTGGGAAAAGGAAAACAGTGTCTACTTCAAATAAAATTAATAAATGGAGCTACATACTGGTTGTGCCACTAGAGAGTGGTTTGGTAAACTAAAGCTCAAAAAGCATGGTACAGTTGTGCTGACCAGTGCAGGCCGAGTTACAACAGTCCTGTGTGGAGGACTTGTACATGAAGAGAGGCCA
Source organism: Calotriton arnoldi (assembly GCA_963921515.1). Classification (NCBI taxonomy): domain Eukaryota; kingdom Metazoa; phylum Chordata; class Amphibia; order Caudata; family Salamandridae; genus Calotriton; species Calotriton arnoldi. The sequence goes on along the minus strand of CAWUFW010021474.1, from coordinate 9,232 downwards.
TCAATATGAATACAGTGGGTTCTACAGAGAGAAAAAAGGGTTAACAACAGGACAGTATAGTATATGTCGCATGAAAGCTTGCAATCAGGGGATTATCAAACAAAGCACAACCATACCCACATGCAGTATTATGTCCATGGTAATTGGAAGATGAAGTCTCAGCAGTGATAAGTAAATGGCCTAAACAAGACCATTGCGGAGTTCAATATAATAGAGCTAAAGAAAAAGGCAGACAAGGTACAAAAAGATATAAAGAACTTTTGCAAAGAGAAAGCATACACTTATGTACTAGTCGACTACTACACTCAGACACAGCAACCCCGTAGACAAGTCACTTGGGGCAGATACAAGGATCAAAGACTCATTCCCTCCTCTGAGTCATCAGGGGCTCTGAAAGCCTTGAGGACCCAGGGGAAGGCACTAGTGGAGGATCAGGCAATCAAGGATTGAATCGTTTTTTTGGCCAGACACCAATAGGCAGGTGGAACAGAGGGAATCAAAAGGGGTCATGAAATGAACACACAGGCGACCACCAGACTCGAAGGCGCTATTACAAGTGGGGACCAGAAGATCAGTAGACCAAGTACACACACATCGGACAGACCCATCAGACACACGCAAAGAGATATCAAGACAAATCCTCTCTGATAGAATAACGAATCAAAGAAATACAGACCCTACAAACACAAACACAGACATATCAAGACAAGCCCTCTCTAATAGAACAACGGAACAAAGGAATACTTGGGTTGCTCTTGTTCCTTTTGACCAGATATCTACATTTGGCGCTTTACGCCTTTTGGTGCTATTTTCTGTAAAAACTTTAAAATTCAATATTTCCGGTTCTACTAATTGGATTTTTGCCGTTTTGTCTTGTTTTATTTATTAAAAACTACACTATATTTCTAATTCTGTTGTGGGCTCCTTTTGTGGTGTGTTTTCATCTTGTTACTGTTTGTAGTGTTGCACAAATACTTGCACATTTTCTCTGAATTAAGCCTTAGTGCTCTGTGCCAAGCTACCCAATGATTGAGCACCTTTTAATTTTGGGTTTGCTTGTGACTTCACCCTGAGAACATTTGTGATTGCTACTTGAGAAGGGTTTGTCCCCACCTGAACCAGTAACTCAATTTCTAACACCTGGCACAAAGGTATATTCTGCCAGGTTGAAATGCCAGTTTAAAACTGCGCTACAGGCTGCTGTGGCAGGCCTGAGACATGTTATAAAAAGCTACTTTAGCGGGTGGCAGAAGGACTCTAATGATAGCGTTTAATTTGCAGGCCCTGCATACAATTAAATGTACCAATCAGGTAAATGCCAATTGTGTCATGATTTAGGGAGAGAGCACAAGCACTTTACCAATGGTTAGCAGTGGTAGAATGCACAGAGTTCACATGGCAACAAAAACGGCTTCAGCAACAGGAGGCAAAAATCTTACGCGACCCTGAAAAAATGTGCACCCTGATTGGCTTACTGCTGTCACTCAGAGGCCTGCAGTTTGCGATAATTCTTTGGCTTTCCACATATTGAGAAGTATCCCTTACCTGATTATTTGGAGCAGCCCAGTCACATTCTATGTAAATTGTGGCTGCCCGCCGCCCCCAAAGGGGGCCACCCTAAAAGGGCGGCCCTTTAGTGCCATTGCGGCACAGCCTACCCCTCGTCCTAGCTGCAGTGGGCTTCCGCCTGGAGCCCGCGGCGGTGGGGGTGTGGGCGTCACTTCCGGTACGCCCAGGGGAGGAGGGAGGGTATGTATACCCCTCTGTCCCTCCCAGCGGCCTCTTTGCCGCCAGCCTCGCCGTCTAGAGTGGAGGTCGCCTCCACACGCCGTCTATGAGTGCTCTTGGTTCCGCGCCGGATCGGCAGAGTCGGTCTTTCGGGTGAGTCCGAGCTATTGGGGCAGCTTGTGCTGTCTTTTAAGACGCTCCCCTGGGGCTGGAGGCCCCTGCTCATAGGCATGTTAAATAGAGGTCGCCGAGGCCCCGTCGCCGAGGCCCCCCACCGTCCCCCGCCTCAATAGGGTTACTAGTGACGAGGGAGCAAAGTGCCGGCGTTGACCAGCGTGGCGAGTGCAGCCACCGGTGGCGTGCAGAGGCACAGTGCCGACGGGTGCAGAGGTAACTGGCCCCACCATCAGTAAACCCTCTTGTGAATAGGGCCCGCCCGGAACAGTTAACAGGCTTGGCCCTCAGACTAGTTTTGGCCATCCCCGTGTCGAGGTCCTGGGTCTGGAGTTCCGCAGGTGTCGGGTTGCCTTGGTGAAGTGCGGGCCTCCGGTCGTGTGAATCGGAGGGGGGGCGGGGGTACGAGCAGCACGGGAGCTGGACACTCTGTTCTGGCATGCAGCGAGTAGAGCAGTGGCAGCCAGTTTCGTTGGTGGCTTGAGGTGAGCAGTCTTGGCGTTTTCGATGCTCGGGTCAAGTTCCGGCTTGTAGCGCTTTAGAGCGCAAGCAGGGACAGGCTGACGGTCATAGACTGTATGTCAGTTGGTTGGAGCGTCACATCGGCATTGAGCCCTCTGGGGGGGCCTATCCACCCGGCCGTGAGGCACGTGTTACAGCTGCAGGCGGCTGAGGATGTAGCATACCAGCCTGAACCACCAACGTTGGGCCGGGAAGCTTCCTCATCTTTTAGTGTTGGGGAGGGAGATCGTACCCGCCGGATAAATACCTTGGGGCGCGGAACGGTGCGAGGGTGCACTGGTTAACATCCTTACTGCAGTGTTAACGAGGGCCACGGCTGCGAGCGGGGCATTGAGAACATTTTGTGTAGAGGGTGCTATGCTCACTAAACACCAGTCTTGTCGGCATCCCGAAATCAGGATGCGTGGTCAATTTGGGGAACCTTTGCAGGGTTTCTTGCCATGGATTGTGCCGTGGTAATTGTAAACTTTGTGCTGGATGTGTTTTACATAACAGGCGTATTAGGACAACACCGGGGCTCACGTACTAACAGCCTATTATTCGTCTGTTTATTCCAGAGTGCTATGAGGTGTTTATGCCACTGGGTGGCACTGTCCTACTTTTGTTGTTTCTCCTTTCTCGCCAGGCTTATACTGGTAGAAAGCCACGCTGGCCGTGGCATGAGTGAGTCTGTGTGCTTCCCGTGCTTGGGTGAGCCCGGTGGTAAAGGATCTTTGTCATTTAACAAACTATGCTTGAAGAATTTGAAGGTTGCACACCCTTCCTTTCAAGATAGGTTTGCTGCGCTTGTGTTGTCGGATATAGGAACCGGCTGGTTGCACGACTTTGTATGCTTTGTAGCCTGGCATAGAATATTTTAGGGAGGCTGACGTAATTTATGCCACGTCCTCAACTTATCACTGGCGGAAAAGAGCCTGCATCCAGTTAAGAATGCTTTTATGTAAAATGCTTATGTAAAACATATTGTTATTAAATCTTCATTTAATTGTAGCAGCGCCTGGTGCCCAGTGACCCCTAGTGGCCTAAGCCTGCTGCTTATAGGGTCAGTTATTGGCTTGCGTTCTCATTCATCGTGTGGGTCGGCGGGGCATGAATAGAACCAATCCCCCCCCCCTGTTCTCGGCATAGGGGGCCTGCTGCTCACGGCGCACAGTCAATTGATAGCATCCAGGGTATGGGGGACGGTTGTTGGAAACAGAGAGGCCAGGCCGTTCCTGTGTTTGTTTTGTGCGCGAGTGTAAGCAGCAAACACACGGGTTATAAGTCCTGGTCTGCTTTCACCCCGACCCTCCAGCTGGGCGTACACAGCTCGCGCGGCTCCATGGACAGTTTCCCTGGATTCTGGCAGTCTGCTGTGCTGCATACCGATGGTATCTCTATTATGTGGGCAGTGACTGGAGGCTTGGCTGCGGAAATCCCGCCAAGACTGTTCCCTAAACCAGTTTTTTCCCCCGGTCTAGCTCTTTTGTTTTGCTTCATAGGTTCCCACAAAGGGGAGAGGACGTGGCGTAACGGCCAGAGCTGCAGTCCTTGAAGCAGAAGAACCGAGTTCAAATCACCCACCCACATTGCCCACAAAAAATGAACGTGTGCTCGTGTGAAGCGCGCCGATCCAGTCGGGGTGAGTTAGCGCTATACATTCTTTGTTTAAAAATTTTTGCTCTGGGCACAATCGTGTTAGCAGAGTTCACTGCTGCCCCCCCCCCCCTTCCCACCTCTATCGTGCATAAGGTTACCCGGACGAGGGGGACAATGTGCCGAGTGAGAGCAGCGGGCCGGATGTTACCACTAGCGGGGGGTCTGAGGCGTCATTGCTGACGGATGCAGGGGTATTTGGCCCTGCCAGCAGCCAACCGTCTCAGGGGTATTGGAGCCTCATGACCCAATTCAGACTACGATCCTCCCGCTTTTCTAGGGCCCGCTCTGGGCAGTTCACAGACCTGGCCCTCCGACTGGTTGGGCCGTCTCCGTGTCATGGTCCTGGGTCCCGGTACCGCAGGCAACTGTTTACCTTGGTGGGTGCGGCTTTGGTAAGAGGGCATCCGAGGGGAGGCATTGAGCAGGGAGATTCAGGCGGCAGTTTCGTGCCTCCCGGTGCGACAGCGGGGTGCAGGGTCACAGCTGTGGGGGGATTTGGAGGTTCAGGTGTGCGTGCTTAGCATCGGTGGCCCGCTCCAGTTGGGGACCAAGGTCCTTGTCTCTGACCGAATGTGAGCCCTGCTGAGACCCCCTCCCAAGCACCTTCTATCACCACAATGGCAGGAAGCCAGCCCCATTTTCAATGCGATCTTAAGCAAGCGGCCAGGCAGCAGTAATATCGGATGCCGCCGGCGCTGGCGGTGCGTGACCATTGGTGCAGCAGTTTCGCTTGTTTTGGAGACAAGATGGGGGCAATATCCCAGCTCTACATCTAGTGATTCTGGGTAAATCACTTATTTCCCCTAGCAAATTCGAATCGTATCTGGCAGTGCGCCCGATTTGCATTGCAACCGGAACTTATTATTAGGGTGCTCCAATCGGCATGACGGCATTTGTGCTTCCAAACATGCCAATAGTAAGTACTCTGGGGGATCAGACTGATGACCTTGCGATGGTTGGCGCTGTCTGCCATTTTAGAGATGACCACAACAGGCACAGATTAATTCAAAATACATTAAAATTATTATTGCCTGCTGCACAAGCCATTCGTATAGTTTCGGGGACCTGGAATAGCTTGTATTGTCACACTGGCACAAGTGTTAGGGTTAGTAGATTGGCAGCACGGCAGGTGCAATGTGTGGTGTAAAACGAAGTGGCCGCCTGTCGGGATCCCTGGCATATAGTTGCACAAGTGTCAGTGTTAGTAGTTGTGATGTTATGATTGGCAGCACGGCAGGTGCAATGTGTGGTGTAAACGAATTGGCCGCCTGACGGGATCCCTGGCATATAGTTGCACAAGTGTCAAGGTTAGTAGTTGTGATGTTATGATTGGCAGCATGGCAGGAGCAATGTGTGGTGCAAACTGAACTGACGTCTGTCCGGGCATGGTTCTACAAATTAAGCACTTAACGTGTGGAATCTGTGAGGTCCTGGGGCACTGCGGGTACTCAGCACTGCATCCTTCAGAGGTCAATGATACGAGTACCATTGAGTTGGGCAACACCACGTTGTTCAGTGCCTAGATACCATGGGGTGAACATGTTCACAATTAGTCGGAAATGGAACATTTTTAGGAATGTTGTGAAATGCTGTGGGCTCACTCAGCAGTGTAGGAAGCGAGAGTTTTGCACAATTTCCATAGGCCGTAAGGGTGGGCAGGCAACAGGTTAAACCCAGCCGAAACAGCAGGGCACTCCGTGTCTGATGCACAATAGACATACATTTGCGAATCGGATTGACACCATTCAATTGCTGCCGTAGTTTAGCTCCAAAATGTCTGGTCGATGCCGCTAAGTATGGGCATGCTGCTTCAGTTAGGCTAGAAGCACCCGCCCTTTAGCCATGGCAGCTTGGCGAGTGTGGGAGTTGTCACCTTACAAGTGCGCTGTACTTGAGAGGTCGGGGAAACACTGGTTTAGAGCACAAGGGGCAACGATGTAGTAAGGAACACCAGGCATTCCCAGTATTCTAGAAGGGGCAGGTAGCAGGTCATTCTGTTCCTCCTCCCCTCCCCGTTCCCACTGACTTGTCTGCTCCCTGGTACACAGCAAGAATTTGGGAGAGCCAGACCTCACCCAGGGGTGCTTGGCTTAAGTTTGAGGGACAAGTCCAAATATTCACATTTAATGAATGTGTAAAAGTTTTCTATTATCTGTGCATAGTTACAGGCCATTGAGTGGCGGCTTAGCCCTTGGGTGTTTGGGATGGTTTGGTTGGTTGTCAAGCTTCTCGGATGTTTTTGCAAGCTTGCGCAGGCTGTTGTGGCCGCATTGTGTGGGGCAGGTTAGCATCCCCACCTTACATTTAGCATTCCAACAGCACAGTAGTTGACAGAACATGGGAAACACTTTCCCAAATCTGGCACCAGAACACAAAGTTAGTCAGGGCCAACTTGCCTGTTGGGTGCCTTGTGCAGGTGAAGACTCAATACAGTTCTTGCACAGTCCCATCATTTTGGAATTGAAGCGTTGCCTGAGGTATCCCTGGGCGTAAAGGAAGGCCAGGCAAGCAGCCAGGGGTCCACAGAGCAGGTGCTCTTAGTGTAGTATATGCCAGCTGCATCACCTACACCAAGGAAGCAAGCATGTCTTTAAGTGTTGGGCTGGACCCATACTGGACATCAAGTAATAATTTACCTATGTTAAACTTGCCAGGAAGACAATGTTATTCGGGAGCGATTGAGCGCTGCGGGTGGCCATTCCTTGCTTGAGATAGAAGAAAGCTTTAGGTCCCTGATAGTACTCACATACTGGTCCAGTGGCGAGCAGGCCATCACAACCTGGGTTGGGGGTCAACTCTGTTAAATCCAGGGGGACCAGGAGGGTATTGGACTGGGGGGTTAGGAAACCCTGACCGAGCATGAGATGCTGGCAGTAGGTCCACAGCACTCCTCCAGCTCTCCACCACCAGTGGTATTATAAGTAGCCCCAATTTTCACCATGTGAACAATACATTAGAAGGCTTGGGATACAATTTCACCTGTCCACTGAGCTATAGCGGGCGGTTGCGTGGGGGTGCTCCAGAACAAGGTGCATCATGTTGGATTACAATGCTAAAGCTCGTAGGGGCATAGTTCAGGCACAGGGGTCCTCCATTTGCCAGATCTTCCAAGTCCCTGCAAAGCGCCATATGGCTTCATGCTTTAATCTTGAGGCTCCATAGGAACATTTCAGCCTACACCACAAACTACAGCAGAGACTGGTAGGGGGAGGTCCCCCAACACATCCTGGCTATCCACCTTGTTGTTCCCAATAACCGCACATGTGAGAGTTCCTATTACCTGTGCATAGTTCATTCAGATACTCAGTATCATATTAATTTAAAATTCGCTGTAGTTGTGAGTCGCAAGCGTGAGATTCCCCCAATGCCAGCAACTGCTCACATTGTCAGCAATAAAGCTGCCTGGGAAGTCTGGGTGCAGTCACCACAGAGTAAATTGAACAGGCAACAGTCTGGCAGGATAGGAGGGATGTTGAAGTGATTGCCCCCCTTAGCAGCATGACTATTGCACAGGAGGATGGAGGGTGAGTCATGGGACACAGGTGGTGTCGGCAACGCTAGACTGGGTAGGAAGTTTGGCATCACCAACCAGAAGGGTGCCATGTGGCAAGAACCAGTAAATAGGTTAATCCATGGGTGCCTGTGGCCTGATGGCTGGTATATTTTCAAGGGGAAGAGATATAAGTTAGGCACCTAATCGCTACAACGTAGCACATTAAGGCGGGCGGTGTTGTATTGCAAGTAAATGAAGTACCTGAGGGGACAAACACAGGCAAAATTCCCATAAGGAATAAAGGATACAAGCGAAGTGCTTGAGGACACACTTGCCCAGGGTTACATAGCGGTATTTTAACATGCCAGTTTGCCATGATGTAGCAACCCAAGAGGACTGCAAATGTGTGCACCCTGCCCCATGGGCAAGCCTCAGTGAAGCATAGGAGCTTCTCGCCCCGATAGCAGAGGTAGACAGGCTGGTGTGGGAGAGGCCACCTAACAAGTGGGCTGCTGTCCCATAATTTGGGGACACAGGTGTTAAGCCACATACAGTGCTAGAAGTACTGCAAATACAGGTTACAGAAAGTGGAGCCTACATTAGCTGGGAGGTCTCAGTTCACAAGTTCTCAGTCTAAGGGGTTTTTTGTGCTCCTTCAGGCATGGGCCACCCAAGTGCACGCCTAAGGTTAAGTTGGAAAACATAGGGTGCCTGGTCATGGGGGGCATGGACACGTTCCGCTGGAGCAGGCAGGAGGCCCTAGAAAGCAGGCCACAGGTGAGAAGATAGCTAAGAAATATTTGCACTCCACACCAGGTGCAGGTTACGAGTTGTTTCAGCTAAGCATAAAACTCCCGCCCTGACAGCCAAAGTAGACAGGCGGTTGTGGGAGCGGCCTCCTAACAGTAGGCTCCTGTCCCATAGATTGGGGACACGGGTGTTCAGGCACATACGGTGCTAGATGGACAGCAACTACAGGTTGCAGAAGGTTGGAGCCACATTAGCCTGTAGGGTAATGTAGCCGTGTTTAAGGTTAGAACCCTCTCTCCACAGAGGGAGCTGAGCAGGCGAAATTCCCATAAGGAATAAAGGATGCATGGCAAGTGTAGGGGTACACCCTTGCTCAGAGATTGGCCCAAGGGAGGGGTCCCCCAGTTTCTTAGTGATACACCTAGGGGGCAACGACCTCATTGCCATGGGGAGGTGGTCACCCTTACAAGCCATGAAAGCTGACTTAGGGGAGATCAGCATTTACATGGGTCAATGTGAGCTCTGGTGGGCTGAAACTATTCCCCGCAGAGTGTGGCACGGGGCTAAGTCAGAGGAGGCCATTGAACATCCCTGTAAGAGGGAACTGTTCATGGCGTAAGTTCGCAGACCAGAGGGGTCTGGGTTTCATCACACACGAGCTGATTGAGGCTATGGTTAAGGGCTACTCTGATAAACATGGTGTTTATTGTCACCATTGGGTATGGATTTGTTCCCTGGGCCTTGCAGGGGGCCCTGGAAATGGAGGTGGCAAGTGAAAAGACAGCTGTCTTGGTGGCATGGGCCACCCAGGTGTACACCTAAGGTTAAGTTGACAAACATGGGGTGCATTTGTCACAGCATGGACACGTTCCACTGGACATACAGGAGGCCCTAGAAAGTAGGTTGCAGGTGAGAAACGAGCTGTTT